>PVKA01001427.1:22500-58307 GCA_004027165.1 Ctenomys sociabilis | reverse complement strand
GTCAAAAATTCAATAATTATTTTCCTAGTGGATGACCATAGTACTAGAAGCCGACATAATATCCTGTACATCTTTTTTTTTTTTAAATGAGCAGAATAGATTTATTGAGGGAAAGAAAGCTGCTGTCCAAGAGAGGGACAGGAGGGGGGCCCAAGTGGGTAGTTCCCAGGAAGCCATCTTTTCCAGGGACTTTTATAGAGGAAAACCATGCAGTGAGGTGGGTCTAAGGTGGCAGAAAAGACATGGGAACTCACTTAGGTGGGCCTGAGGTGGGACCAAACTATGGTTAACCAAGGAGATTACAAGCACCATTGCTCAGGTAAAATTAATTAAATCCAGTACCAATTGGGGAAGTGAGTCACGTAGCAAGTGGGCATGAATATGGGACAGGGTCTCTTCCTTTTGGGGTTGGGCTAGTGACTCAATAGGGTTCTATCAAGGATTGATACCTATTTAGAATATCAATCCCTGATGCCCATCCCTAGGGAAGTATGTAGCTGTGTTTCCTCTTTTTGTCAGTCTTGAGATGTGGCCCATAGGGAGTGTCTGTCTCTTCCAAGTTGCAAAGTCACCTTGCCTTCCATCTTGTCTCCTTGAAGGCCTGGCCCTGTCTGACTGTCCAGACTATTTCTATCTAACTCAGCTGCTTACAACACCCCCCCCCCCAAGTAACCTGAACTGCCGTGAAGGTTTGTGGGTGACAACCACTCTGGCTTCTTCACACTGAAAGGGGTCGTAGTTGTCGATCAGCAGTCAGATGTATTCTTCAGAGGTTCTATCTAAAGGCCCTCAGTAGAAAACAGGCATTTTCATTACAGTTTTGAATCTGGAGAAGACAAAGCCAAAGAAACAAACATGCATGGGTCAAGTAATCACAGCAGGATAATTATGACAAAGACTAGTTAGAATAGGAAAACTACATCTTAATTCTAAAATAAAACACTGTATTCCAATTCTGAATGCAGGAGGACAACGTGAAGGAGGAAAAGGTAATGCTACTACACCCACGCCTCACAAGAGCAGGATGAGAAGGAGCCCCACTACACTCATGTGGAATTTTAGGTTGAGGAAGATAATTCCTCAATATTAACTGAGCACTATAAAAATATCCATGTTTTGGCCCAGTAAATATATATATATATATATATATATATATATATATATATATATATATATATATATATTTGTTTGTTGGTACAGGGTTTCACTATGCAGCTCCAACTCCTAGTGATCCTCCTGATTTTCATGCATACTGGGCATGCACCACCAAACCCAGTGACTAGGCCAGTGCGACATATGGTACTGGAGACTGAACCCTGGTCCCTGAGCTTGCCTAAGCAGGTGCTTAGTCCACTGAAGGCCCAGTAATTATATGGTCAGAAATTTAAAGTAAGGAATTAACCTAAATTTCAGAATAATATTTAAACATATTCACTAATATTTTATAACAATACAGCACCACACTGGAATTGTGCTAAATATTCAACAATATAGAGTATATCATTTTATAATATGGTGTCTCATTTGATAAAGTCACCTGAGATAGTCACAAAGAATTTTAAAAAGTAATGAAAAATTTAAATCTCAATTCAAATACTTAATATCATGAGTAATTATATTAAGTTATGTACATATATGATTTAAATAACTTATCTATGGATGATAGATTGGCATATAGATTAGATAGATAGATAGATAGATAGATAGATAGATAGATAGATAGATAATCTGCCTATGAAGTCATTGGCTTGTACTATCAAATACCTCTTTAAAAATCTAATTAAAGCAATGGACCCTTACACAGGAACAAACACATACACAATATTTTTTATTAAGAGGCTTATAGGTATTGAATATTGAACCTGCAGTAAAAGAATCCCCAAGACTGCCAGATAATAGGTGATAATTAATAAATAGTTAGGTTGGTTGGTAGGTAGGTAGATAGATAGACAGACAGATGTCAGGTTGATAAATACATAAATAGATAAGTGAATGATAGATAAAAGTTGTAATTTATTACATTTTTAAATCCTCTCCTTTCTCCTTAGCTCTGTGCTCTCTCTCTGTCTCTTTCTGTCTCTCTCTGTCTCTCTCCATCTGTCTCTCTCTTTCTGTCTGTCTCTCTCTGTCTCTCTCTCTCCAATAGAATAAAACAAAGCATTTATGCCCACTTCCAAGAAGCAGCAGCCTCAGAAGGCTGGTGCACACTCTTATCACCACAGTGACTGTGTGGTGTCCCCCAGCTCCTGTCACCCACACCCACAAAGAACAGCCACAGGACCGATGGCAACTGGGTGCGGTCTCACACCCTCAGCTCTAGTGTGTCCTGACTCTCTTAAAGAGCCTCTTCCCTGGGGAGCGGCTACAGCTGCCATAGCAGGACACAAACAGCTCCCTGCGCAAGTATTCGTGGCCTGTGCTGCAGCTCAGAGCTCACTTCAGTTCTGTCCCTCCCTCACTGTGCTGTCATGAAACCTCCTGGAGGTCTGCCGGCAGCTGTGCATCGTCTTCCTAACTCAGCACACCACGGAGAAGGAGGCTGTCCCCACTCCCAGAGCTCACATGGGTTCTTGGGGTGGAGGTCACACAGAGCCTAAGCAAGCCAGCCTCACCTGATTTCACTGCCACGAACTCCCCAGCCCCAGCCCCGCCTAGCTACTTAGGCCACTCTGCAGGGCTCACCGCAGCACTGCCCTTGCGGGCACAGCATCAGAGCCACCCAGATGTTTCTACTCCAGCCCTGTGCTGGTACTTAGCCATTTCTCCCTTCAGTAGCCATGTTTTTCTCATCTACTTCTTCCTGCTCATGGGTCACTGCATGGCCCCCTCACATATGAACACCTTGTATTTGTCAAACTTGCCCCTGATGGCTTATCCATGGGTGACTCAATGTACAAGCTGGGCTTCCCTTCCAATGGTGCACTGGGTGGGTGCACACAGGGTAAGTGCACTGAAAGCCAAAGGTGTGGCCTCGGAGTTCCTCACCACCCCCTTGGGCAGCAGAAGCCTACTCAACTGCAAGTCCAGTGAGCACCACCTTCCATCCCCTTGCATCTGAAGATCCCAGTTCTCTCAGCCATAGTGGAGCCCCTGAGCATGACCTACCTACTGGTGCCAGCTGAGTCCTTTGTGCATTGTGGCCTATCTAAAAATTGGAGCCACCCCTAACTTCCCTGGACCTTACCACACTACTAAGGGTGGTAGGAAAATGCCACACACATACACTTTGGGGCCTGAGCCTGGGGAGCCAGGTGGCCCACTAAACTAGAGACCTAGAGTGGGGCTGAGCTAGACACAAGTCTGACCCATGACAGGTCTCTCTCCACTGTGTTAGCATTACCTCTTAGATTTTCTTGCTTACACAGAGAAATAAAGTACATGAAGCCCGTGGGCCCTGTTAAGTCCTGGACAAATGCTAGAGGATGGAGGAGGCTGCTGTCTCCTACAATCTCTGACTTTCTCTCTCAGTACTGCTCAGAGAGCAGCAGGCGGGTGGCCTGTTCAAAGTACTCCCACCAGGCACTGTGCTCAAAACTTCATGTGCTTTGCCTCACCGAAGACACTTCTGGGTGCCGAGTTGTGTCTCTGCTTATGCACAGCATGATGCCAGCTCCATGCCAGGATTGCTCTGATCACAGTTACATTCTCTGATGAGGACATTCTCTGTGTACTGCCACCCAGGGTGCATCCCCAGAGCCCTTGAGAAGTACCTGTCAGCTAGCTGGCACTGCCACAGAAAAATGCCTCAGCTTGGCTGGCTTGCGCATGTATTTTCTCACACTCTGGAAAATTGAAGTCCACAGTCAATTGTCAGTGAGGACCCTTCCTTCAGGGTGCAGATGACACACACATGTCCTTTGTTCAATGCATGAAGAGGCTGACAGAGAGAAAGATCATTTTCACAGGAACTTTAGTTTGTCTATTTCTGTGAAAGAAAAAGAGGGACGAGGAGGAGGAAGAGGAAAAGAGCCTGTGGAGTTTTGACATGGATTGTCAAAGTTGTGGGATCTGTGCCTCCCCCTTTACAAGAATGCCTTTTTTTTTTTTTTTGTCTTTTTGAGACAGGGTCTCACTATGCAGTTCAGGCTGGCCTTAAGCTCACTTTTGTAGCTCAGACTGGTCTAGAACTCACAACAATCCTCCTGCCTCAGCCTCCCAAGTGCTGGGATTACAGGCATGCACCACATCAGGTCCTCAGCCCACAAATACCAAGTGTCGTCCCCATTATTTAGGTCTTTGTAAATGCCTTTCGGCGATACCTTTGCAGTTTTTAATGTACAAATTTTTCACATCTGTTGCCAAATTTATTGTTAAGTGCTTTATTTTTTAAGATACTCTAGTATCAATTTATTTTCTTATTTAAAAAAAATTATATGTATTTAGTACAGGGTCTATAGGGTCTCCCTACACAGATCAGACTCATAGTGGTCCTCCTGTTTCCAGCCTCACAAGCACTACACCCAATCTCTTTCGCCATCTCAGCATGCCCCAGGGCAAGGCCAGCACAGCACACCAGGGATGGAACCCCAGTCCCTGAACCTGAAAAAGCAAGTGCGGTAGTCCACTGAGCTATCTGGACAGCCCTCTTATTTTCATTTCCAAATTATTACTGATTTACAGAAACACAAATTGATAGTATCAATACATACAAATGACTTTTTTGAAAGATTCTTTGGGATTTTTTACATACAAGATCATCTTATCAGCAAACAGGCCCCTACTCTGCTTTGAAGTGCTGATATAACTACATTGATCTCACCCAAATAATCCTACTACTCCTTTATTTTAAAGTCAGCTGGTTAACAACCTTAATTACCTCCTTGACTGACCTTTCTAGTAGAAACTAAGATATCTTAGGTATTTGATTGAAGAATCAAAGAGGAAAAAATTCTGGGGGCATCTTTAGAATTCTTACAAGAATTCATAATTTAAATTTCATTTCAAGCATGTACACCACTCTCCCAGCCAGCAGTGTGGCCCACAGGCCTATTCCTTCCTGTGACTTACCAAGATGTACCCACCTGCTTAGGAAAGGACTATGGCTATTGTCCTGGACAGAACAAAAGCCTCCACTAATGCGGACTATGAAGACCCTGAACTTCAGATGGTAGACATGTGGCCATCGGCGACGATTTTACCAACCAGGCATACAAAGGAATCTGAATATGCAGGTAATGGGCAGGGTTCTGGGGAACACTTGTAGGCACTCGTCTATGCTGCAGTAGTGCCCAGTGATCAAGGATACAGATTCTGAATTAAACTGTTCCAAGTTGAAATCCTGCTTCTGTGGCTTAGTATCCTAATGCCTTGGGCATGTCTCTAGAACTCAGTCTCTGCAATGAAAAGTAGCATTTATAACAATAAGCCTCCCTGAGAGAGTGCTTGCACAGACCTCAGGAGTCATCCATGGAGCTTCTTTGCCAGAGGCCCTGGTGCAGATCTGAGCTCTGGACCTGTAGCTGTCACCATCCCAAGAATGTTCTTCATGGGTCATGGGCCACTTGCTGGTCCTAGGAGCATGGCAGAGTGCAGGCAGCCAGGAAAAGAGGGGCATGGTGAGTGTTCAGCTTGAGTGGAATAGTGGGAGAGTGGGAGGGAATTCTTGGCATTCTGTAGAGCGTCAGGCTTGTTATGTCTAAGGATTAGCTTTGCCCTCGCTTTTGTGGTTTTCTACTTGAAGCACTTAGGGCAGCTTCAGTGGATCTCCAAATCTCAGAGGAAACACAGCACTGTGGAAGCAAAGAGCATGCATGACTTTGCAGGGCCTCTCCCCCAGAAACGATCGCAGAGAAACATCTCTGGAGAGAGGCGTCCTGTCGATAAAGAGATGCTCTTTTATTCATTATCCTAAAAAAGCATCTATCCAGACAGACCGTGCCATTTACCACTTTAGGGCTGATCAGGGGACCTAAGGACTAGCGGGGAAGGTCTCCAGCCAGCAGCAGAAACACATCTACAGGAAAATGTGCAGGAACTGGTTAAGGGCAGGATGCAGAAGAACCGGATGTGGGATCAGTCGGCAGGATCTAGGAAGACATCTTAGGGATTTCCGACAGGTCCCTGAAGGACTGGCAGAGATCTCGGATGGAAGAGAATGTTGTGGGGGGAGGGTCATGTCCAGATTGTACAAATACTGCAGACTCCACAGAGGCCTGACGTCAATCCCCTTCCCTTGGCACAGATACTCGCTGTTTCAAGGATGCGGTGGATGCCTCCACTCTTCGGTATGCCAAGCCCTCAGCGCCCCCAACAGGTCAATCCCGGAACTTGCGACAGCAGCTGGAGGAAGTGAGTGCCCCTGGGCCCTGTGACCCAATCCAGGGGCTCCACAGGGCATTTCTTAGGTAGCCTACAGGAGAGGTTCGGGGAACATGAGCCACAAGTCTCTCAAGGTCTGACACAGTTAGAGGTTCTGGGGTGAAATCAAACAACAACCAATTCCCTGCTGTCATGGAACTCACGTGCTGGTGCAAGGAGCCTCATAAGAAATAAGTACTACAGCCAGAGGGGACACAGAACAGTAACCAAATGAGCAAAGTCAAGGAAGATCGTTCTCAGTAGTGGTTGGACTACGAATAAATGACACTTGATCCTTAAAATAAACTCAGTCTTCCCTTTTTAACACCTGCAGTTTTCCAAGCCCTGTGCCTTTTGGCTAGCCATCATCCTCCCTGAGTTTTCACTGTCTTGCAGAACTTCACAGAGAGTACAGTGCATAGCCCTGTTGCGGGAGGCCACCTCTATGAGGACAAGGGCCATTTGAGCCCCAGGCCCTGGCGCAGAGCCTTTACAGAAGTGGCTCTCAAAAGATCCTGGTTAAGCTGATGAGCAAACCGTCAGTCACTTGAACTCAACAGGGGATTTTTTTTTTTTTTTAATGAATTTAGGACAGAGTCTATAGGGTGTATAGGGTCTCATTACGTAGATTAGACTCATAGTGAGCCTCCCATCTTCAACCTCCCAAATGCTGGGATTACAGGCCCGTGCATCATCACACCCAGTCTCAATCGCTGTCTCAGTGAGGCCCTAGGGCCGGGGCCGCCACAGCATGCCAGGGATCGAACTCTGGCCGCTTTGTTCTGCCGAAGCAGGGGCTTTAGCCCACTGAGCTATCTGGCTGGCCCTTTGCGTGTACTCTTAACAGGAGGAGGGGCTCTGCCTTTCCCCTGCCCAGCCTCTGTCCACATGGAGCACTTTCCAATCTGACCCACAAAATTCCTTTGCTTTGTGACCACTGTTTGCTACCAAGAGCCACAATCGGGGGTGCCAACTAAAGCAGGAAGAAGTTCATCCTGCTAGGGGTAAAATGAGAATTACTGAGTGCCTGGCCCAGCAGCTGAGCACATGGGTTTAGTTATAAAGGAGGCCATAATCACAGCTAAAACTCGGAGCCTTCCTTTATTGAGAATACACTCAATTTCCTTTTACAGAAAAGTGTTCATGAATAGAAATGTTTTTTGGGAAAAATAATCCTCATTTGATTTTCTAAACACAGCGATGACAGCATCTAAGCCACCCTTCTAGTGCCTCGTGCTCCCACTTCCCTGTTCTGCGCACAGCGCAGCTTCCTATTGAAGCTAAATTTCCTCTTGCAGCAGGATCACTTTGCAAGCGGAGCTGCAACCTCGACACATTTAAGTCAAGTGAAATCAAGTGAAAAACAGGGTGGGAAATGCATAAGCAGTCTTGGCCAGGAGGGAAGCTGGCTGCCAAGTTAAACAAGGTCTTGGCCTCAATTCAGATAGAGTTTTACTTTTATAATCAATGTTTGAATAAGCAAGTTTTTATGGGATGCAGATTATCTTTTTCATTACCACCTCATTTGCAGGGATTGATTCTTATCAGTTCTGTACATTTATATTTAGATTAAACTATCTAGGAAATGGATCTCTAGGACCCTTTACAGCAGTCAGTTAACTCCTAGCATTAAGTACAACTGTCTTGCCCTGAGCTATTTCTCTAGTGTATACCATATACTGCTTCATAGATAAGATGTAAAGATGAGCCAGGCCCACAGCCTAATGGCAGAGGCAGTGGCTGGAAGTGGCCATCTCAGGGCCACAGGAAGTGCTCAGGGAAGGCGGGCACAGGGAGCACAGATGCCTCAAGCCTCCCCTCTGAGCCCAGCTTGCAGCTGCAGTGAAGGAAGCAGACACACCTGTCATGCACCCTGTTGCGTACTGCTGCACAGGACACAGTGGTTCTCCACAGTGACATTTTGCCCCCAGGGACCTTTGGCAAAGTGGAGACATTTTTGGTTGCTACGGTGAGAGTTACCAACATCTAGTGGCTGGAAGACAGGAATGCTCCTGAATTAGGGCTCTGCACAGGCTGCTGCCTTCCTGGTCATTCCAGAGAATGACCCAGTCCCCCATCTCACAGTGCTGAGGCAGCAGCTGGGGCTATATGCTGTTTGCACAGGTCTAAGTCCTGCTCTGGTATGCAAGGTGATTACTCCCGGGTCCCCCAGGGTCCAGCTTCGGTGCAGGTATGGAACCAGCACTGATAATCACAAATGTGGCAGAGAGTAGGATGGGCTCTTGGGCAGAGCACACAAAGTAGGACTTCATGAAGGCTGGTGACACCAAAACACTCATGCAGCAGATCCGCCAGAGACATGAGGCTTGTGGCTGCTGGGGTTGGGAGCAGGAGCCTGAGGAAGCCCCGCCCCGAGGTCTGCAACATGAAGGACTTGGAAACAGTGGAGACCACAGAGCCCACCTGCCGAAAGACTAGGCAGGAAAGCTCAGGGACCCTTTGTGCAGGACAAGCGCATGGTGACAGCAAGGCCAAGGGTGCAGCAGGAACACGCACAATGCCCTACAGTGCCCCATCCTCCCAGGTGACCCCGAGGGGCCCAAAAGGTGACTGTGCATAGAAAGAGAGCAGAGACAGGATGAAATCCAGCCAGTGCTCATTCCCCCCCAGAGTGCAGGGGACAACAGTGTCCCACAAAGGACAGCACCAGCAGGGGCTTGGTGACCCCTCGCACACACCTAGCCAGTGCCAGTGATGAGAAGCACCTTGAGACCACGGTGAGAAGTGATACAGGTCAGACCCATGTGCTCAGACACCACATGGCTTCTCTCATGAGAAACCCAAAACACAAGCAAATAGACAGCAAATAAAAGATGGACAGCAGGAAACAAGGAGAGCACAAATGGGATGGGGATCAAGAAAGGGAAGAAGGAGGTGGGACAGAGAGAAGAATAGGAAGTGAAAACATTTGAGATGTGGCACATACGTGGACCAACTCCATATGGTGAATATAATTGTTGTGCACTGTAATCAGTCTAATAAAAATTAAAATTTAGCAATTAATTAGAAGTCAGAGAGAGAGAGAGAGACAGAGAGAGATTGACACAAGACCCTAGTATTGGCTGAGGCCTGATGTTCTTGGAGAGCAGGGGCCTCAGAGCCCACTCCAGGAGTCTTCCTCCCTGTCAGCTCCTAGTTCCATGGGCAGTAACAATTCATGTGTCTCCAGTGATGTCAACAGTGACATAGCCACCCATCATGATCAGTGGCACCTCACGCTCTGGCCATGGCACCCTGGGCTCCCTGTTCTCCGTCTTCATGAGGAAGTGGTACTCCTGTAAGCTCTGCTGCACAGCTGAGGAACTGCAGCTCAGAGGTTGAGCTCAGAGGTTTCCACCGGCTCATAGCCAGCATGAGAGGGAAGTGGAATCCTGGCCAAATCACAGCTTTCCCACCAGGCCATGCTGCCATCCGCCCAACCACTGCCCTGACTAGAGGCGTGCTGGTCTTCACCATAACCCAGGGACACACCTTGCATTTCTCTTTGGAAAGCTGCACACCAGTAGGAGGCAGAACTGGGTGTCAAGCCCAAGTGTTGTGACAGACACTCCTGGGCACAGCACCCATCACCAAGGGCAGAGCATGCCACCCCTGTTCCCTGACTGCCAGCCGTGGTGTTCCAGCCACAAAGCCAGGCACTTCTGCATCTGCCCTTGGGAACTGGCCAGGTGCTGTGGCTGGCATGACCTGTGTCATGGTGTCATTGTCACAATTTGAGAGGTAATGGTCCTACTTTGTTTCCACAGGTGGACAAACTGTTTTCTAAGGACAAGAGAAGCCAGCATATTAAAGGTAAAGTCACCTCACAACAGCCTGAGCTATAAGGATGAGCAGTCTGCCTTGTCCCAGGGGCCTGTGCTTTGCTCGGCAATCTAGGCAGTCCTTCACAAGCTGCACTAGTGAACTTCCCTCCAGGGAAGAGCTAATTTTGAGTCAGGCCCATCTTATCCTTTTCCATTGCCTGCCCTTATTGACAAAGAAATTGATTGTGAAAATTCATATTCTGCTCTGTGCATATGAAAGGGAAACTGTCTGGGAACATATGGATTTCATTGAAGACATAACTATGTCATTTCTATAGGGCTACACCCAGAAAAGCCATAATAAGACAGAACTCTAATTTTAAAATGTTGGTTAATTAATATGAAAATAGGTCTTAAAGCTTTAGGCCAAATCCCCAACTTAGTTTGAGGATGGAAATACAGGGACAAGCTTAAAAGGAAACAATCAATTTCACAAGAACAAGGAGCCCAAGTGAAGGGCAAAGAAATTTAATTGGATCCGTACTAGCGCCTCTCTCCCCCACCCCCACCCTGTCTCCTATGATTTGGATTAGAAAAGATGACAGTCGGCTGACTTACACCTCCCAATTATTGGAATGGAGGGAGCTCACTGCGTGTGTCCCTGCATTACTCTGCAGTGTCTCACTGCAGCCAGCTTCTCTTTAATGAGCGAGTGCAAGCCCTGGAGTCCTCCCTGGAAGCAGGTGGCATTCAAATCAGGGTAGAATGAGAAAGTGGCTCCAGACTCGCCGGCTGCAGGGAGGGACAGGTGTGTCAAGACAGAGCCATGCTGACTTCCAGGGCCTGGAGGAAGGCGGCATGGTCACCAGAAGGCCCCAGGAGACAACTTGAGAGGAGCCATATCCTGGGCCACCAACCTGGCTCAGGGGACCTCCCTGAGGAGCTGAGGGAGCAAGGTCCTGACCTCTGTCTCCAGTCTCCACTGGCTTTCTGCAGCAGCCTCCCCAGGGCAAAATGGACCACAACAGGGAGGTGGGCAGTGGGGAGGGCAGAGCAGAGAGGCATCCCTGGGGGAAGAAGGGGAGCATCAGAACAGGTGACATGGTACACAGAGCGAGGGCAGCAGCTGATCCCAGGCTCCGGCTCTCCTCGCTGGGTGACATTCAGCAAGGCTCCTGCCCTCCCTGAGCATCCCTGGCATGTGCTGAAAACAAGAGCTGATGACTTGGTGGGCCACAGTGCTGCTTCCACAAAGGCAGGCAGGATTGCCCTACCCTGCTCCATCACCCACCTGCAGCCCCTGCAGCTTGCAAACTCTGGTCTGTCCCCTTCATGCCCATCTTAACCCAGAACCGACACAACACCTCAGAGACTGGTCTCTCCACTTCAGTCCTGCACAGAGCTTGGTTCAGAGCTGGGCACCTTTCCCTGGTGTATTTTCAGTCTGGGAGGCACTAGGAGAATTGTGGAGATAAAGCATTTCCACTCCTCTGCACCCAGAACAGAACCAGGAAGGATCAGCTTCATGCAAGTGTTCTAAGCCAGTTCCTGGGCTTTCTGTGAGAGCCGAATGCCAGGAGAAGAAGAGCAGAGTGGGCCAGGTGTCTGCCATCTTCTCTTAGTATTCTCTGTGCACCTCTGCCCTATACTTTGGTCACAGAATCATCTTGCTCACCACCAATCCACATGGCAGTATTTCTGTTGTCTTTTCAACACTATATTTACCTCCACTTTGCCTCTGCTCACAAAGATGTGGTGTCACAGGAAGCCTGGTCCTGTCACAGGGCAGAGTCCACCTCTCACATCCTTAGCCTTTAGTTCTTTTTGCCCCTCCTGGAAGAGTTCAATCAATGGCCATGCAGAAAATTCTGAGAATTTATTGCAAAATAGATAAGGAGAGAGTTACCCGCCTTAGAAGCAGGCAGCATGCCACCCACACCTGCACCTGTATGAGTCCAGACACCTTTCTATGCACGCAGAAAGTTACTGTTGGGATTCAGGGTTCATAGGTCATTACATGCTCATCACCACTGGACTTAGAAGTGGCCAGGAACTGCAGCATGTCTCTGTCCTTTTTGGTGGACGGTGCTTCCTTGGTTTTTCATCTTGTAGAAAATGCACAGAAGATAAGTTCTTGTTTCAAGCTGTGCCCCAACCCAAGGCAAGAGGGCCAAGGACCACTCCTTTCCTGCTCGCCTCAGGCCATGAGCTGTGGACTGTGGGCTTTGGTAGCCAGAAATATGCTTTGGATTCTTATGGAGGTGGAGGGCCAGGGGGCCAGAGGCCAGCAGAAATGGCACACCATGTAACCTTGGGGCGGCATTGTGCTGGATGGGAGAGTTTTAGGTCTGAGGCCTCAGAAATGTTTATAGATGTATTCTACACTGACTTTTTGAGTTTTACTTAACTGCCATCACCTGCCAGCCCCACATAGCTTTACCCACAGACTCGCTAATGACGACCTGCCCAAGAATTCCAACAGTCAATAAAACCTTGAATACGAAGACCAAACAAAACAAAATCCAAGGCAAAGTGTAGGTCGATGATCTGCTATGAAGATTAAGATCCAATTTAAGATTCTCACACACACATGACTACATTCTACTGAGATCAAACTGCTAGCTTGCCTCTCAGATTCCTGGCAACCTGAGCAAAAAGGGCATCTAGCTCCTCAGATTACATGCATTTCTCATAATAAAAAAGAAAACCAATTTCTCAGGTAAACCAAGGCTCTGCCCTCTTAGGATTACATCTGCACGGGCTCTTAATGAGGGATGCTGGCTAATGTCATGGCAACAAAAATAAAACCATTTTTTTTTAAGCCAGACCACAGTATAATAGGAGACCTTACTGCTTGGAGGGCCTCAGCCAAAGCAAGGTTCACGTGAGCTGATGTGGATGGGGCTGTGCAGAGCCAGGGGCAGCTTCCACAGAGCCCCCCAAGTGTCTTTCTTGGCTACTTCATAACTGATGGTTTGCTGGAGCTCTAATATGCCATATAAGAGGGAAGCCGGGGGGCAGAAATAAGTATGAATGCTCCCATTTTTAAGATCAGACATCTTGCTGGAAAATGCTTGATTAATTAATGTGTTTATTCCAAAATTCTATATTTTTGATGCAAACACATTCTCAGACAATTTATTCATTCTCCCAAAACGTCACAGAACAAAAACGTATCTGTTGGTGCTGTAAAAGAGGAACTTTATCGCAATATTTTTCATCAAGTGGAGCAGTTATAGATTTATGGTAATGTGCATTTCTAATCATGTTATTTGCAATCACATTCTGACATTACCTGAAAACTATCAGATTGCAAGAACTTCAGGGGAAAAATGTGCAATGTTTTTATTCCTAAGAATGTTTAAAAGTTTATTTGAAAGCAAAGTATTTATAATATTAGTGTTCACAAGGAGTCACCAGCATAAACCACAAATCCAAAAGAAATCATTGTATTTTCAGAAGAAGATGACTGTAATTTTCAAATACAACATGGCTTAGCTTGCTGAAAAAAAAAAAAAAAACTAAAGCCGATAATAAAAGAGGATCAGATGCATTTCTCTCTGCCCTAAATGTGAACCAAGCACAAACTCTAAACCAATTTCCTTTGAAGTGACAAGCATATTATATGTGGGAATGAGTTTATCAAGAAGTACAATAAACTACCCAAGAGAAGAAAAAGAGAATTATGCTTAGGCAGCTGAACACGGAGACCCAGAAACATGAGCTTGGTTGAAAAGAAGCGAAATAGAATTCCACACAAAGCCATTAAAGATCTTCATCCTACTCTTACAGGAACTTGGATGCTGAAGAAATTAGAGTCTGAGATGAGTTAGGAGTTAATCCGCTTCACCTCCTTTGTCTTACACGAGGGTCACCTCCAGACCATCCAGCAGGTGGCCAGAGCCAAGGCCAGGCATACCATATGCCCTCTTCCCAGGGCTAGCACTCCACCAACGTCCCTCCCTCTCAACCTAACTGCACAGTTTAATGGGTAAAATGTAAACTGATTGATGCTACTGTCCCCTAGTGGCAAACTGTGGCAGTACAAAATACTGTACCAGAACAGTGGATTTGGCTGCACTTAACACAAACAGCAGAATGTAGGTCAAAGTTGATCAGAAATAACTTTAAGGCTGCTCCCATGCCATGTGAAATCCAAGTTTGTTTACGGAACACTGGCATTGATGTAATATTTGGATCCGGGTTAATGTTACAACCTCATAAAATGACTCATTAATGGGACTAAGAGCAGTATCTGTCCCAAGGCTACACAGGGAAAGTTATAAGGCTTAAGGAAAATGCAGGGCATCTGATATCTGCTTGACATAGCAAATATATTTTCCAGTAGAAAGACATAAAAGAGTCATGAAATAGAATTAAAAACAAGACTTTCCATTTTTAAAAAAAACACAAAAGAATCCTTATCTCTCAAGTAATAATTTCCCAGTGAAGGCCCAATTTCCAAATAGAATGCGAGGGTACAAAAACTATCTTTACTTGGGCAAAACACTCTCCTTCCCATAAAACCATTTCCAAGTCATCAAGAGCTATGCACAGTGGAAAGCATCTTGCTGTCTTTGTGAACTTGGGGCATGTGACCAGAATCACCAACCCGGTCTGCTCTGGACTTGGGGTTAGGACTCAAAGCAAGGAAGCCCAGGGAGCTGAGGCAAACATGCCAGGCTGGTCACCTCAGTACGGCTGCTGCATCTGTGTGCCCTGCCTATGGCAAGAGGAGGGGCTACTTTGTTTAGGCAACAGAATTTCATTGTCCAGCCCATTTTGCAACTAAGCCTGAGGACACAGGAGCTGGCCACCATCCCAGAGCAAGTCTCTTCCCCCTTGTAAGGTGCCTGCTGTGCAAAGGGCAGCCCTGTCTCCCTGCAGCTTCTCCCTGTTGCCTTTTGGTCTAGGAAGCTGAAGTTAAGGGAGACGTTGATAGTTATATTAAATACAGGATGGACTCAGGAAGCATGAAATTAAAAGGGGCCATGAGTTTAGCAAAACTCAACAGAGATCCTTGCTGTGCCACTTGCCAGAGAACCGCAGTCTCCCAGAAGGGCGGATGGCACAGAGCGCTGGCAACTTCAGCCTCCAGTGACCCTGCTATTTCCCGGACCAGATTCAGGCCCAGCCTCCTTCAGAAAACTGACACAAACTGAAGCCAATGTCCTGTATATTCACAGAGCACTTCCCACCCTGAGCAATTCCCCCACAGTTACATATATTTTCTTTCTAATGATTCGTAGATACTAATTACACATATTAATGGGGTTCAGAGTGGTGTTTCCACACATGCCTCCAGCCTGCACTGATCAAACCCACCTTCTTCCCACATCCTAATGGTCTTAGTTCCACATACAAATGAACTTACTCTTAACCTTCCACAGACAAGAGAGTGTGTGGTATTTGTCTTGCAGTGTCTGGCTTTCTTCCCTTAATATAATGGAGTCCAGTTCCACCACATCTGTGCAAGTGATAGCATTCAGTCCTTCTTTACAGCTCAGTAGGAGTCCATTGTGTATATACTGCACTCTCTTTGCCCATTCTTTCATTTGTGCACCTCAGTTGATCCCTCATGTAGGCTGTTGTGAAGGTGCCATGATGTACGTCCTCATGCTTCATTTGAGTGAATGTCCTCAGTGTGTGGAATGCACCCATGCAGGATCCTTAAGGCTATAAACGCCTTCAGTCTGGCTCATTCTTCCCACAAATCTCATGGAGAAAGACCAGTTTAGCCTCTCTCCTCCTTGCCTAGCTTTCCTATTCCATGTCCTGTACTTCTATGAGAGGAAAAGGCTGATGGCAACGAACATTAAATGGTATTTTCAAAGTTGCCTGTATAGTCAGCTCTCTATCTCTGGTCTCTGTCAAAGCCTTGGGGGTTTAACACATGGCAACCAAAATATTCAGGAAAACCTGCGCCTATATTCAGCACCTCTCCCCAGTAATGGAGCATAACCACTATCTGCATGATGTTCAGGTTCTTTTAGGTCTTATTAGTAATCTAGAAATAATTGACAGTGTACGGAAGGCTGTGAACCGGCTGCATGAGCACCTTGTGCCATTTCATACAAGGATCTTCAGCATCCAGAGAGTCAGTTTTTAAGGACCCTGGAATCAACATGCCCCTAGGGTTCCCATGTAGTGCTGGCCTAAAGGATTTTAAAGGTAGAGAAAAATAGGTACAGCTCAAGGTGAAATGTGGCTCACTTCTTCATAATTCAGCCAGTGACTGAGCACCTACTACAGCTCCCAGCAGAGCCAATGCCCTCATTGCTGAGGAAACTCTGAGTCACGAGCATCATTTCCCCAAGCTGAGTGTGAGCTCCCCAGTGGGAGCCCAAAGTATTTACAGTATGCAGTGGGAGGAGGCCCTCTGCCTACAGTTGCTTTCTGTCCATGCGACCCCATACCTACAGCAGCAGGGTCAAAAGGACCTGACTACTCACGCCACCTAAGAGAAGCAGTGACTATCTCAGAAGGGCTTCAAAGAGCAAGGGTCATGGACCTGAGGTGTGCAAATCATTTCCCTGCACTGGGCCTTACTATCCCATCTGTGGAAACCCAGTAGGACTCAGTGGTGGCCTGTACTTTATGAATCCACTCAGCGCTCTCTGCTCATCCCCTCCTCAGCCTTAGTCCACATACTGTCACCTCTCCCACTCCCTGCCATGCCCAGGGCAGTAGAAGCCACTCCCAGGCCTCCCGCGCTAACCCCAGGCCTAAGGTTGTGTGAACACGTGCACACCTTCAGGCCTTTTGGAAGAGCCACTGGAGAAGAGCTCCTGCTCCTGCATCCTCCGCTGTGCCTGGCTTAATCCCTCCCTGTTGTATCCCAGATAATGGTTGCCACAATTTATTGCTGCAATTAATTTCTGAGTGTTTCAATAGACTTAGAGACATTTCTCAAACAGGCCTTGCCAAAAGTGCGTTATTAGCCACTTGGATTGTAAGCTGGTTCTGTGGGCTCTTCTATAATTAATCATCAGGACATGAAATCTTAATGGTTCACTTTTGTATGTCACAAAACTCTTGGATATGATAAATCTTGTGATGGAGGCCAAGTTTTATCCAATTTTGTCCGAAATCTATTTCTCTAATTACAGAATATTACAGTGATGGGTGCTTTCTGAAAGTGTTGCTTTGACTGATTACAGTACATAGACAAAGGGTATTACATTGGTACAAGTTAGATGGGATCAAAATGAAAAGCAAATATTATTTTATTTACTCTGAACAACCTAAGGAGCTAGATTTCATCATCTGAAACTCATAGGCATGGAAACTAAAACCCAGACTACTTAAACAAATTATCCTAGGCAACTCAATATGTGACAGATGTGGGCTTAGAACCTAACTTGAATGATATCAAAGATCCTATTTGTACCCAGTCTACTATGTCTCTGTCCCTTCTGTCATAGGACAAATCCTTGTCCCCTACATATCTTCTTTGCCAACCCTTTCAAATGAGGGTGCCAAAAGCTCAGAGAGAGCAAGTGCGGAGGATGCCCTGGCAATGCCCCTTGAAAGGGGAGCAGGTGTTTCCATTTGGGCTGAGTCTGACCTGATTTCCATGCACCGGTATGCACAGAGCTGGCTAGGACTTTTCCTCGTCACTTCAATTGGCTTTAAGCAGAGGATTTGGGTCTAGCAAAGTGCTGATGGGAGTCTTGAACGGTGGCAGGCGTGTCTCTCAGGGGCCCCCAAACATTGTTCTCTGACAAGTTGGGCCGAGGTACAGTGAAGAGCCAATGCTCCCCACCGTTGGTTGGCATTCCTCAAGACAGAGGCTGTGACTTCCCCGGGGCTTGAAAGATTACACATCAGAGGTACAGCACTGATCCCAAAACAGTAGATGCTATCTCACTTGTGTTATACAGACCACACTTTCTGTGTATCCTTCACTCCGCACATTTCAGAGGTGATTTGGAGCCTCCTACAGAGCCCAGCTCATGGCACTCACCTATTTCCAGCCACTCCCACAAGCACTCATCCTCAAGCCTGGCCTTTCTTCATGAATGAAGAAAATATGGGATGGACCCTGGGTTGAGAACTTTGTTTCAGATAGCCATCATCATTGCTGGACTCAGCACCCCTGGACTCCCCATAGCTACAAATATGCCTTAGAGTCTTTATTCTCACCATGCGTTGTACTGGAAGTGGTAGATTGAAATGAACTCACTAGAATTCTAGTAACTTTTCATTGAATTGCAAAGATAAACTTCTTGGGCTGCAAGGGAGACTGCGAAGGCCTCTCTATAACCAAGCAATTGGTGTGAAGTTTTCACAACTCATCTGTACTTGCAATAAAACTAGGTCACAGCAATGGCCTAGTTGAACAACTGGTTCTCTTAAATAAAAAGGATTCCAATGCATAGGTATATACGTTATTATATATTTTACTGATGAATGGATACATAGCACATAATTTTATAATAATAGGAAGGATGCAGTGTCCTTTCTCAGAACTCTGCAGATCCTATTGATTCTTACAGCATGCTTTTGATTAATGTTTTGTCAAACTCTTGTGTCTGCAGCGAGACAGTGGCTCCACCAGAAATAATAGCAGACAACCTCTTAGCCAAGCTGAATTATGACTTTCAGATGCAGAGCTACCTGTGTATTTCCTCAATTTTCTGGTTTTTGCAAGGTAATGGCTACCAGCACCCCAAACAATTTTAAGCTTAATCTGCTTTATTAGTATTTTTATTACTTTCTTAATAACTAATAAAACAGTAAGTCCACCTTTATCTTGTAGAATTTGCCAATTTCTGTGGTATCATTACAAGCTCATATTTTCAGCATAACAGGTTTCAAGCTGCTTGTGCCCTTGACATGGGGCTGGGAGAGCCTCCCTTGAGTGGCCTTTCCACCTTGGAAGTCATGGGTCACACAGCCTTGCACGGTGTATAGCAGAGCAGGAAGCAGTCGGCCTGTGCGTGTATTGCCTTTTAACATAGCAAGCATGTGTTTACATAATCCATTTGCTAGTATGTCTATGTTTAACAACTAGGTAACAATGCTCAGAAAGTTCACAGCTAGCTCCTGCAATCTGGTAGAAACCTATTGAACATATCACACACAGGTCTTTTAAAACTTTTCCTGCCAGGACTGGCAAGATAGCTCAGCATGCTAAAGGACCTGCTTAGGCAAACTTAGGCAGGCGCAGGGACCACGGTTCAATCCCCAGCTCCACATGCCACCCAGCCTTGCTCCCAAAGCCGGCCAACTGCGCACAGAGTCCAGACATAGTGGCACACTCCTCTAATCCCAGATCTGGAGAGGCTGAAAACAGGAAGATCACTATGAGTCTAAGCTACATAGTGAGACCCTGTAACAACCAAATAGCTTTTTTAAAAAACCAACTTTCTCCACCAAAAAGCCTGGCTTGAACCACATGGACAGAGGAATGATGTAGGACTTCCACATGAGACAGAGGAAGTGTTTTAACTTCCAAGCTGCTAAACAGCTCATTTGTTGAGTTTGTGTTCCCCAAATAGAAAAATGAATTCTAAAGAAAAATGGAGGTTAACCATAGGAAATTTTATTGAAAGATAGCACCTGTCTGAGGGGGACAGGAAGAGTTCCAGAAGGTGGGTTGCCAAGAAGCCCACTGCTCAAAGGCTGGTTTACAGAGCAAAACCGTGAAGTGGGTATAAGGTGGGACAAAGTATGGGCAGGCAATAAAATTACAGGTAGAGTCACTGAACTAATGTCGATCCGATGGAAGAGCAAGTCAGGTCAGGAAGCAAGTGTTCCTGAGGAGAAAAACAAAGACCTTCTTGGGAGGGGTGGGTCCAGGAGTCTTTTCCCCCACCCAGGTGACCAAAAGCCACTGGCCTTCATTGTTTATCCCTGTCTTCAAAGCAAAGTGACTCTGGTCAAACGGTGCCAATTACACCGAACACCACCAGGTGGCTCACATGCCAGCCGCCCCACCGGGAAAATCACTCACTGAATTAGATGCAGGAAAGGCTTGGAAGAATGGTTGTTTGCACCTTTTGTTTGACGGGCAGGAGGATAGCTGAGCACTTCATTGGAAGGGTAAACCTCCACTGCTCTCCGATTTTTGAGCAAATAATGATAACAACACTTTGCGGTGCGCATCCACAAAGCTTTCCAGTGCGTGAAGAGGAAATAATCATTCTGCTTTTCCAGGTGAAGATTCTTTCAGTCCTCTGTCCACCTGTCACGTGAACACGGGCCGAGAAATTGCTATGACTCTGCCTTCAGTGAGCAGCACAATTAAGATGCTGTTGCAAGAAATTCAACTCCTAACTCGCTTGCTTTCCACTACTGCAAATGCTTAGTGAAAAAAACTACGCGACAGATCGGCTGTGTGTCGCCACGCCTCACCTCTGAGGCCCACCAAGCTCTCGCTTTGTAGAACTGTGATTACCTAAGTGTAGGTAAATCTGCCTAGCGTCGGTGATCCCCACTGGGCACATGTTTGAAACCTCTAGAGATTTTTTCCACTGCAGCAGGGGCAGCCTCCGGAGGTGGTGGGTGTGACTGTGGCCTTCGTGGAGATCACAATCTAAGCCTGTGGGGACGGATCTAAACCTGTCCCCACTCCCTCTGAGCTACACACAGTGCACACATAAGCTTTTTTTATGTCAATCAGACCTCAACAGATGGATGGGCCACGGCTAAGACAGTGCTCTTAACATGGAGCAAGAGGCCGTGCGATCAAGGCTCTCCGAGGCGCCACCATCCCTCCCTCCCACCTCAGGACATTTGCGCTTGCCTTGGTTAGGGCTCTTCTTCCCCGGGTAATTGAGGGACTCGCTCTGTCTCTTCCCTCTGACTTCAGCAACTTCATCTCCTAACCAGAGACACCTCCTCAGACCTGGCTGCAAAGCAGCCCCTGCCCCACCTCTTTGCTGTCCTTCACCTCCCTTGTCTTGACTGCTTTTGTCTCCTGCCATGATTTACTAATACTTTCATCTCTGTGTTTTTCCACTCCCTGCCAGTGGAACAGGAGAACAAGGGAAGGGCCACCTCACCCATCGGTCCTGTATTGTACAGCATCTACTGCAGTCCGTGTATTACAGATGTACCAGTGCATGCTCCCCACTAAGTCAGTGGATAAACAACAGAGGGATGGTCTACCTAGGCCCACAGCCCCTGGGGCAAATGAAAAAAATCCCTCTAAGACAAGAAACAGGCTGTTCTCATTGAACTCTAGGAGACCTGGCTCCTTAAATACCTTCCCCTGTGAATCCAACCCGTGGGTCCCCTGCAGACTTAACAGTGGCATTGGCAGAGACCAGCATTCCATGTCACAGGGCAAGTTAGCAACGTGAGCATCAGGGTGACCACGACAAAATTGGGGGGGGTAATTTTATGTTTTGCAGCACAGTGCCTTAAGCAACTGTCAGGTGGGCTAAGCCTTTTGTGACAAAGCCACAGCTGGTTGCAGCCACTGCAGTACATCGTGGTCCTTTTTGCATTTTGTGATGTCAATTACATCCATTATTTCTGTTTGCACTTGCTGTTTGTAATTCATCTGAAGAATTCAGCTCTACTCATTTAAAAGTGTTGTCATGTTAGCAGCTAAGAGAAGTTACTGGTATAAATGGCAGAGGTTAGCACATAGGTAGAGATATTTCTGACACAACAAAATAGAGAATTTGGGGAATTATTTGAACTTCTCCCGATTTTCTCCATCTCCCATTTTGCAGTTCTGCACTGTCATCTGTTTGTTTCTTTTTTGTATGAAATCTTTTTTTTCTCTCTGTCTTGTACTCTGAGTAATGTTTGGCCATGCTCTCGAAATTATGGCATGCTGCATAATGACTGTTGGCAGTCTCTATTTTGTTATAAATTTTTGGAGGCTTTTTTATCTTTTTAAATTTATTTATGTGGAACAAGGTCTTGCTACACAGCTGAGATTCATAGTGATCCTCTTGCCTCAGCCTCCACAGCAGGCATGTGCCTGCACTGCATGAATGCCATAGCATATGGTACCAGAGATCGAACTCAGGCTCTTTTGCTTGCCAGGCAGGTGCTTAGGTCACTAAGCTACCTCTCCAGCCCCTGGAGTATTTGTTATAGAAATAAAAAATGCTTTCTTTTTTAATGTCTGTATATATTACATTGAAATAGCAAAAAAGCATTTTCAAAACTGGAGCTATAATAGCAATAACAGTGATTTTATGTCATGAAGTAATTATTTTAGAACTGGATGGCTCATTAAAGTCAGCAGACCAGTATGTGTGCTGCTGTGTTGTGTTATGTTGTGCTGTACTGTGTTGTTGTGGCATGCTGGGTCATTTGGTGTTGTTTGGGGTCAGCTCAAGTTGTCTAGGGAGTCTCCTGGGAAGTAAACAGAGGCCAAGTCTGCAATGAGCTTGGTGAGCAACGACAGCAGAGACAGCCAAGCAACATCCAGGAGCTGGAGGGAGGTTTAGTTTACATCAAAGGGCACTGATCAGGTTCACCCCCAGAATGTCAGGCCCTACTCTCGGGTGGCCTAGGGCTTACATGGGAAAAGCAAGTAGGAAGTACGAAGGCAGAATGGCTTCTCAGTGGGTTCTGGCTTAGACAACGTTCACCACAGTGACCAGGTATGTGCCCCAGTAACCAGGCATGCACAGCAGTGACCAGCCATTTCTAAGAAACAAAAGGAAGGAGAACTGGAACTGGAACTATTATTATCTGGGCAACCAACAAACTGAAGTACACTGGCCGGGAGAGGGGGCACCTCCTGCTATAGGTGAGGAGCTAGAAGCCAGCCCCCTACACACCATACACACACACCAGTACTTGAGCTTCCTAAAAGGAACTCTGGAGCATAGTTCAAAATACAGTTTTCATTTTGGCTTTTGGTACTGGGATTGGAGCTCAGAGCCTTGTGCTTGCCAGGAAGACGCTGTGCCTCTGAGCTGCATCCCAGGCCAAAAACCATGGTGTCAAAAGCACTGACTCAGTCTGACCTCGTTGCTTCACAGGTAGCACATCCAGCTGAGTGCAGCCACTGGTCAGCCTGCAGGCCAGGCTGCCATTGTCCAGGCCCTTGTGACTCTCTCACCCTCCCCTTAGCTTCCAGGAGAGGCTCCTCCCATCTGTCCCTTTGACGCCATCTTTCTTCTTCCTGACAATGCTAGCAACTCTTCGGATGCTTTCAGCACATGTCCACCACTTAGAAACCGACCCTTCCCTGGCAGGGACACTGTCGTCTCCTTCCCTTTGTTCCCATCCTAGAACATCACCTAGAGCAGCACGGCCACAAGCCACTGTGGGGAGAAGAGTGTCACATTTGTGTCTGTCCTTAATGCAGCTCAAAAGGTTTGGTAGTGAGTCTTGGAAATAAAACTATCTTAAAGCCAGAAAAATCTGTACCAGACCCCAACTGGGCCTTTATAAGGCTAGTTGATCCTGTCCTACCTACTTCATTTCTACTTTCTCATCCCTAAAATAAGGGATGTGCATTTTAGTGGAATCAAAAACTCTGTTTTTTTGAAATACTGCAATGCTATTTTCCTCTGCTTCATGAAATACTTCATGAAGGTGCTAGGTAGGAAACCGAATTATTTTTCAAAATGTATTAATTTCATAAAATGCTGCATGTTGATGTGTCTTTTCATCCATGCATATATTTTGATCATCTCAGCTTCCCTTTCGCTCTCCTTATGCCTTCTTCCCCCTTCCCCGGACCCCTTCCTTGAGCTATACTCCCCCTTATGCCTTCATATCATTCTTTAGAAACTCCATGTGTTAAGAAAAGCACGCAATGCGTGTTTTTCTGCATCTGACTCATTCCACTGAACCTGCTCATCTCAAGTTCCATCCATGTTCCGGCAAATGATGTAACTTTGTTCTTCTTCACAGCTGAACAATACTCCATGTTGTATAAATGCCATGTTTTCTTTATCCACTTGTCTGTTAATGGATAATCTTGGCTATGAGGAACCATGCCTCAGTAAACATGGCTACATAGAGTCACCTAGAGTATGGTGACTTTCATCGTTTCAGTGGCTGGGCCATATGGAAGCTTTATTTTTAGTTCTTTGAGGGAACTTTATACCAATTTCCATGGCACCTGTACTAATTTACATTCTCACCAGAAGTGCAGAAAAAAAAAAAAAAAAAAACATGGGGCTGGGGAGATGGCTCAGTAGGATAAGCACTTCTCTGGCAAGTGCAAGGGCCTGAGTTCAATCCCAGGCTCCACCAAGAAAAAGGCGCAGAAGATTTCTATCACCACACATATCACCCCCAGCATTTATTGTTTTCTGTATTTCTGATGACAGCAATTCCAAGTGCAGTGAGATGGAATCTCAGTACAGTTTCAACTTCATTTCCCTAATGACCGCAAGTATTTTCTCATATATTTATCATATGAACACTTTATTACATATTTATTGTTCAGTTGTACATCTTGAGAAGTGTTTGTCCACCTCACCTACCCATTGATTGAGCTATTTGATTTTTTTGCTTTTTTTATAATTGTGTATTTTAGATAATCCTTCTAGAGGACAGACTCTGTAAAGACCCTCTTCTCATCCTGCGCACTGCCTCCTTGCTCTGCAGTTGCCTCCCTTGCTATATGGAAGCTTTTAAATTTGAGGCAGCCTCTTTGTTGAATGTGCTCCTCATTCTTGTTCCTACACAAGCAGCCCTTTCTCTATTGTCCTGTTCAGTTCTATTCGAGCAGCCCTTGCTTGTGCCTGTTGCTGTTACTCTGGCTTTGTAGTATAAATTGAAGTCTGGTATTGTGACACATCCAACCTTGGTTTTGGGGCTTGGGATCACTTTAGTTATTGAGTCCTTTGTGTTCCCATATGCATTTTAGGATTTTTTTTTCTAATTCTGTGAAAAATGTCATTTCAGACTTTTGTGGGGGTTATACTGGTTCTTAGATCACTTGTGGTATTGTGGCCACTTCAACAATACTAATACTGCCTATTCATAAGCGTGAGCTGCTTCTCAGTCTTCTAGTGTCTTCTCCAGTTGTTTTTCTTCACTGCTCTGTAATTTTTACTGTAGAGATCTTTCACTTTCCCAGGGTAGTTCCTACTTTTTAGTTTTCTTTGGTGCTATAGGGAATGACACTGTTTTACTGATGTTTTTCTTAGCTATTGGTGTACAGAAAAGCTATGGGGTGTTTTGTTTTGTTGGTACCAGAAACCAAACTCAGGACCTTACTTACACTTCCCAGGCAGGCACTTATGCCACTGAGCTATTGGCCCAGCAAGCTATTGGATTGTTAATGTTGATGTGTTGTACCCAAAAGAACTTCAATTATCATACACACATGTATAAAATGAAATATATGTATAATTGAATATATAAATATTAATCATTGTAATTTCACTTATTATTGCTTGATTAATGTCTTTTTCCTATTTAATGTTAAATATTATAATTAAGCATATATGAATATTCATTTTAAATAAAAGCCAGCGATTAGGAGGAGGGCTTAGGTATCACATTACAAAGATGAAATCTTAATTCTCTCCTTTATTACTGAAGTGACTATAAGTAAAATATTTAAGTTCCTCATCCTTTAATTTCCTCATTCGTAGAATAAGCATAAAGTTTAGTAAAAATCACAAAGCTAAAATACTTAGTATCATACTGGGCATCTTTGAAAACATTAATCGGAATCATAAAGCAAATATAAGAATAGTATTTGACAGTATTTTCTATAAATTCTGTGTTTTTTATAAAATTATTTCTTATGTTTTAGGAGACAAATCCACACAGCAAAACAAGGTAAGAGAAATACTTAGAATATATTTGTTATCATTATCCTTAAAATCAAAGAATTGTGGGTGAGGTGAAGGCTTAGCTATGACTTGAAAACTGACATAAGAGCTTGGTCATAATTAATAATTTCTGTTTGTAAGCCAAAAAGATAAAAATCTAGCTATTGGAGCTGCTGAAAAACAACAAATTTAATTTCTGACTTTTTTTTTTTTTTGCAGACCCCTATACCACCTCCTAGGTAAGACATTTAAAATCATGTAGCTTTTTCTCTTTATTCAGATAAGTGATGTGTCACAGCAATTGAAAAAGAAAAATATAAACATTTGATTGTGAAAAAACTAATATGAGTTGACCAATAACAAGCCTTCGTTTGTCCATTTAGTCATTCATTCATGTTTCCATTACTCCTCTCTAGTTGCTGAGACGAACACCTGACACCCAAAATGAAGGAAGAAAAGGTTTATTTAGCAGTTACTGGAGGTTTCAGTCTGTACTTGGCTCGCTCCAAGGCCAGGGCAGAGAGCATCCAGTTCATGGTGGTGGAACAACAATAAGAGAGCAAATGGAGGAGTAGCAGGAACAATGGCAACAGAGCAAGCGTCTGTCTCTCTGTCTCTCTTATATTGCATTCAGGCCATTGCCCCAGGCTGGGAGTAGTACTCACACCCATAATCCCAGCAATACTCAGATCCATAACCCCAGCAGAACTAAGACTCATAATCCCAGTAGATCATGAGTTCATGTCAAATTCTAGAAGTCCCCACCTCTTGACTGCACAAGGCTTTGAGGAGACAACTAGACACAAACCATGACAATTCACATTTTATTAAATATACCCTCACTCATTTTAGATTTATTTACT
Source organism: Ctenomys sociabilis (assembly GCA_004027165.1). Classification (NCBI taxonomy): domain Eukaryota; kingdom Metazoa; phylum Chordata; class Mammalia; order Rodentia; family Ctenomyidae; genus Ctenomys; species Ctenomys sociabilis. The sequence continues at coordinate 31,667 of PVKA01001427.1, read as the reverse complement.
TTTTTACATGAGAAAGATTTACTAGAGATATAGAACACATGCAAGAGTGGAGTAGGGGTGCTCAAAGAAATGAAACACTGCATTCTCTGTATGAAAAAAGAAAACAAAATTTCCCAAAATAGTAAGAGTGGCAACAGTTAATACACTGTGTGTCACTGTCTTCAGAGTAGTTACTCAGAATTCAAAACATGGCCAAAAAAAAAAAAAAAATTCTCTCTAGTATAGAAGTAATAAATCAGCATGTGCAATAAAATATTTCAAAAGGCCAGCCAAATAGTTCAGGGGATTAAAGTGCCTACAAGTAGCTACAGGGGCCATGGGTTCAATCTCCAGGCCTGCTGTGCCAGCCCTGCCCCTGGGCATGCTGAGATGGCTATTGAGACAGGGCATGGCGGCAAGCACCTAGAATCCCAGTTCTTGGGAGGCTGTAAACTGGTGGATCACTTTAAGAGTCCAATCTAGTAGTGAGATCCTGAGTACGCTGTAGATTCTTCCCTAAAAATAAAAATAAATAAATAAATAAAATAGTTGAAATAAATAAGGAATTCAGGGAGTTATTTGAATTTCTTACCTATTCATCTACCTTCCATTTTGCTCTTGTTATGTGCATGCATATAAGTATGTGTATATTGAGGTTCTCATATAAGAGAAACCATGTGACAGTTAAGCTTCATGTCTCATGTATTTCACTTCCAAGGTGCGTCCATTTCCCTATGGATTCCCCGAGTTATCTTCCTTTATGAAGAACAGTCCTTGTTCCACATTTACGTCAGCCATTCATCCTCTGATCGACATATACGCTGTTTCCAAGATCTAGCTATTATAAACTATGCCACTACAAACTTGGGTGTGCATGGATCCCATTCCTGGAATATGATAATTTTAACGTTTTGTTAAACAAAATTTCTATTTTTAGTTTTTTGAGGATTTCCATAGTGGTTGTACCAGTTTACAGTCCCACCAGCAACTCCTTCCTATTTCTCTCCATTCTTCTACTGAAGAAATCTGCCAGCACTTTGATGGGTATACACTTACACTCAAATTCAAAAGAAACTGGGCTGGCCCTTTCGATCTCTCTGCATCAACAAGTCACCAATCAGAGAGCCAATGGCTGTGTAAGGGACTAACTGTGTATAAATACATGCTCATATGGACACATGCATTTATGTATCATCCATGTATAAGGCCAAATAATAATACACTCCACATAGACATGGACATGAGAGCAGCAGGAGGCCGCCAAGGCTCTTGATGTGCAGCAACTTTCGCTGCTGTTCTGATCCCTGTGGGTGCCTCTGCCAGGCCTTTGTACAGCTCTGTAACTCAGTTCCTCTGTGTTGTCTCTTCCCTCCCTTGCAAGCACCGTGAGCCAAGGGCAGGGTCCTTTCCTCGCCACACCCTCAGCATCTACTACCATACCACATGTGCTTTCTGAATGCAGGAGCAAACTAGACTGGGGAATGGCTGTGAATTGGTCTTCATTTACCCCTAAACACTTCCACACTTCCTAGAGGACCTTTCAAAGTTTAGTTCTTTCAGTCTGTGATAAAATGGAGGCTCCTCTTTTCTCCAGGCCTCCTAAAACTCAGTTTGGTGCCATATGGAAAAGTAAATGACACCCTGTAGAAAAGTGCATCAGCCTCCAGAAAACAGCACCAAACTAAAGGGCAAGACAGCAGGGAGTTTGATTAACATTTGCTAAAAGAACAACACTTGAGACTGTCTGAAACTGCTCAGGCTGCTTCATCAACCAGTGAGCATCACACAACCAGATCTGGGACACGGAGGGCTGGTCAGGGGGAATGCATTCATGGGGTGAAAAGCCAGTTGTGTCACCAACCTACTCAAACCCTGCCGGGACTCTTCACGCAGGCCTCCCCCCACCCTCCCGAAGAAGTACCAGCCCTTGCCCCCCGCACCACTGGAGAATCACACAGCTGCCCTACAGCGGTACGCCTTCCCAGAAGCCCAGAGGGGGCCCAGGTGAGACACTTGACCTTGCTACTGTGCAGTGCCTGGGAAAAGCTACGGAGGTGGTCTGTGGGAGGGTGACAGAGTCACCCCCTAAAGATGAAGTTTCCCCAGGGAGGATGGTGGGGAGAGCTCCCCCTGGGCAAGGAAGGTCAACCCTGCCTGTCGGGAAAATTGTTTTAGAAACCTATGACTTTTTGCTTCCTAGAAAATACAGCTTTGTAAGAAAGCAAGCAGTTGACAGAATTGCTCCTTTGAGGCCTGGGTTAGTTACTGAAGAAACTGTTCCATGCCAGGAGGAAAGCAGAATATTGAGTGGAAAAGCCAGAAAGGGGTTCCCACTACTTCAGGACCAACCCAGGGAGCAGTTTTCTTCCACTCTGGCTGGAGAAATACAGCCTGACCTGAAAAGCCTTCTATTAAAAATATTATTGCCTTTTTGACAAATACTGCAAAACCAGCCCTCTGGCATTAAAGGTTTCCATGGGAATTGAATTTCCACTCCCAATGTACAGGCTGTTTGGCAGCTGACACTAATGACAAAATGTGACTAGCTCAAGTTAGTAGCGTTCCCCCCCTACATAGTTTGAATTACCAAAACTGTCCTTCTTTGGAATTCAGAGCAAGGGCGGCATTGCCTTCTTACTCCACACAAGAAGAAGGATACCTTCTGGCTGCACACACTTGCAGGTTGAGGTCCAGCTGTGATCAAGTTGGGACGTGCTTCTCAGGAGTGCCAAAATTCAGGGTTTCAGGCCCATGGGAAGCCTGTTTATTACTGGTTCTGATGGGAGGGCTCATTCCATCCTGTCAAATGCCTTCTAAGTGTCCCTCCTAACTGTCTGGGAAACATCCCCTCGCATCTGTCCATCCTTCACAGTCCCAGGAGCAGCTTTTCCAAGTCACTCCCTCATCCTCACTCCTGTGGAAGGTGCTCTCTCCATCTGTCCACATCACAGGGCACAGCCCCCAGTGAGGAGGACAAGTCCTCAAGGCTGGACACAACGGTCCTGATTCAAACTGAGGCTCCATTTTACTGGGGTGACTTCATCCTTTCTCCTCCCCAAGGGATAGGTAGCAATGTCTGGAGAGAATCTGAGTTGTGATAACTTGGGGAAGGGCTGCTCCTGGCATCTACTGAGCAGCATCTTCAAAGCCTGGGTAACAGACCTGCAAGCTTCCTGCATGGAAGAGAAGGATTTGCCTCAGCAGGCCCTGCCATGTGCTGTACCATAGTTTTCTAAGGCCAAGGTTTTTCTCATTGGTAAAGAAAGGATGGTATTGATACCTACCACCTACCTACTGTATTGGTTACTGTGAAAATTAAATAATTTTCCTAACATGCCTAGCAGCACAGATATATAACCTTGATTATATATATAATCTTGCATACTTAGGGCCTTGAGCTCTTTCCTGTTTGAGCTTTTCCTAACTCCACATAATATGCCCACATTCTCATGCGACTCTCACACCCCAAAGGGGCTCACAAGGCATCTGTGTTCCCTGCACTTGTAGGTATCTGTGAGCATGGGAGTACATGTCTGTCCTCAGCTTCTGAAGGCACCTAACCATAGAAGGAGGCCTTCAAGTTGCTTTGCTCTGATTTCCACTTCAAAGAGAAAGAGACTGAGACAAAGGGACATTCGTAAGTGGTGCCATTAGGATTGGAAATACCAAGTGTTCTCTTTAGAAAACTTTGATCAAATAGTTTGATATGTGAAAAACTGGCCAACCTGCAAAGAAGGAGATAGAAAATAGGACTAATAAGATAACAAAAGGTGATGAGGCTGTTTAGGGTGAAAATAAGTGTATCTACTTCTTACTTCTTTCTGTGCAACGATGACAGAATCCTGGGGCCTGATAGAACAGAGCTGAATCCCACTTGAGCCACTTCCAGATGTGTAATTTGACAAAGCTCCTTAATAACTCTAAATCCTGCTGCTGCATTATCTCTATTACTTTTCTTTTATTGCTGGAATAAAATACCAAACATCCAAAATTAAGGAAGGAAAGGTTTATTTAGCTCAAACTTTGTGGAGGTTTCAGTCCATACTCAGCTGGCACCAAGGCAGAGTGACACATGGCAGAGGGCAGCAGTTCATGGCAGAGAAAACGGCAAAGCAGCAAGAGCAGGAGGGGAAGGGGAGCAGCTGTGGCAGCAGAGAACAAGCCTCTCTCCCTTCCTTATATTGCATGAAGGGTATCCACGCCAGGGCAGGTGTAGCTCTTACATCCATAATCTCAGTATTGGATCATTAATGAAACACAGACTCTAGAAGGCCACCCCATGACTGCAGGAGGCTTTGGAGGGACAACTAGACACAAACTGTAACATGCATCTATTGGAACAGTGCTCTGCATTTTTATGGCTCCCCCACATGGACATCATTGCAGCCAGGGCTAGGAACGCAGAGGAAGCAGTTTTTAGGAGAAGCCCCTGTCACAAACATGCTCCATATTTTATCTGCTTGTGCCCAGGTATCCAACCTCTCTCACTGTGCTTCCTCAACCCACCAGCCATTTTGGGATCTGCTGCTAGATCCCAAGTCCACTGTGCAGCTGCCTTTGTGATGCTGGTTCTCTTTAGAAACTGGAGTTTTAAACCTTAGTGTCCTTGTAGTTCTAGCTGATGATTTTCATTTTTGGAGGTGTGATGGGAATTGGGATGCACCTTTTCACTGCAAACCCCTCTAAAGAGACATCACATTTCATCTTTTGAACTCCTTCCAGGGCTCTGTGAAGTGTGGTTTCTGGATTCTCTAAGGCCTAACATGGCAAAGCACCCAGCCCAGCAGAAGGCTCAGTAAATGTCATTTCCTTACCTTTGAGTCTCCAGTATTACTCAGTGAGCTCAGGTAACTCAGCAAAGCTAGGTAACTCAGAGAGGTAGATAACATAAAGTCACAAGATTGGCATGAGTAAAAGCCCACAGAGCCCTCCAGGAGACATCGGGAGGCAACCAGGTGTGAAAGAATAGGTGAGTTTCCCTTTAGTAAGAGAGCCGTGCCTTCAAATGCATTGTTAGCAGGGAGCACTTGGGTGGTCAAACAGCTCTACTGATGACCCCATATGCAAGTAGCCATACAGGCCGTGAAAACAGACCATCCTCAATCTGAGCTTCTCCAGCAGCCCCCACAACCACAACCACACACACACACACACACACACACACCCTGCTATTATTGCTTTGTAAAGTACAGTGTATGAATTGCACCCTGATAAGATGCAATTTACATCTGGCAATCAAGGGCTTCATTGGCCACAACAGCTGCAACCCTTGACAATTACCACTCACCCAGGATGGTGGTTGTGGCTCTGCTGTCTTTCAGACCCATTTGTCTCCACTGGCCAGGAATTCTTTTGCTTAATTAAAGCTAAATAATTAGCTTCACATGATAATTGTGGAATCAAAGCAGCTCAGTTAAGGAAAACTTTGTTTTAGATAACTGACAACTCAGAGCTAGAAGAGAACTTGAAAGTTTTGAGAACACTACTTGTATGCTCACTACAATCTTTGCACTGTTATGACTGCTACAATCTCCATGGACTGAATATTTATTTTGCCTGGCTCATTTTTTCTCACTTGAATAAATGCCCTTTTAAATAAATTCAGCATTGGAAGTTTCGGGCCCTAACTCTTAACCTGGGGACATTTCTCACTGCTAAAGGGAGAAATATGCAGATTACATTGCTTTTAAGGAGGCACTGGTCACCATGAAGAGACTCTCCTTGACCTAATCTGGAAGGGAATTAAAAGAGGAATAACTTTTCATCTGTGTTAATACGCAGCCAAGCACAATCATCCTGAATCAACAGAATAGTGAACCTTTTCTGAGCTCTGACCACACATGGGTCCTGGCCGGAAGCCTGCCATCTGCACTGATGCATTCGGTCCCACAATTCTCTGGGAAGAAGGCAGTATTAATCTCCCCACTTTACCAAGGAAAACACAGAAATAGAATCCCTTATGCCATGGTAGCTCCTTTATGCTTCAATGAATGCAGGGCCCCAAGGGCTGCAGTTCAGCCAAACTATAATTTAAATAAAGTACCTCACGTGAAAGACACTCAAATCTCCTTTGCCTAACCCTGAGCTTTCCTGTGCAACCAGGAATGCTGGCATCCCACTGGCTTAAGCAATCTTAGCTGCAAAAATGCATACTCTTTCGATTGGGAAGCAAAAAGAAACTTCTACAGATGTGAAAGAAATATGGCTCCTTCAATGAGAGACAGTATAGTTTATTGAGATGTACAAATTCACATTTGTACATGAGAATACAGATTCCAAGGTGTGAACTTAATTATAGCTACAGTTTGCAGAATTCTGAGATTGGGAGAAAGTGGGTAGAGAGCTGAGAAGACCTCTGTCTTGGTCTTTGTTGCTGCAGGGAGTCTGTAATTATCTCAGAGTAAAGAGTAATCTGGAAGGAAATTGCAGGCTGAGGAGCGCTGCCTATGGGAACTGTTTATTTCATCCCAAACAGCTTTCATGAGTATACTTTACTAGTACGTTCAATGGTTCTCTTTGTTACTCTCTGGGTTTGTCCAATTTATACATAGAAAAACTCTGCTGCAAGAAAGTGTGGAAGTTACTGAGGGGGACAAAACCCATAGATTTAAAGCATTTAAAGAATTTAAACTTAGCTAAAAACTAAAAAGAAGGCCCATGTTTACACTAAATGGTAGACACTGGAAGTTCATACCCAGGACCTGTTATGCAGAGATAGAAGATGCATATAGTGGGCATGTATCCTTGGTCACCTCTACAGATGGATGAAGCTCACATCAGGTGACAGAGGGAAGTACCCAGAATCAGACGCCAGATTGCCTCACCCAGATCTATATGGAAGGACTTGATGCAGTCTCTGGGGTTCTGTCATAAAGTTCAGTTTCCTTACATGACAAATTCCAAAGCCTAGGGAGGCTGTTAAAGGCTCTAGGGCCCATCTAGAGAGTATGCTGCTATACATAAATTCAGTGCTTTTATCTGAACAGAAAGATAATCACTGCTTGTCCTACTACAAGTGTGAACTAATTCAGCTGAGCTAGGCTAAGGAATCTTGGTTAGATTTCATTACAGACTCAGCCAGATCAACTTAGATACTCGAAACACCTTTATAAACTGAAAAGATTTGATTTTGACATAATCCAAATGCTGACCAGGCAGGTTTATACCTAGAGAACAAAACTTTCTTCAACAATTGTCATCAATCTAATAGAATAAATGTATAAATACAAGAAAACTCAAGTTCTCTTCCACAGTTCAAAGCCTACAATCAAAATGTGTCTTCCCTATTATAATTTAAAATTGTAATCCTGATGTGTACATTTTTAATTGAAGTTGTGTCACCAAGCCATCAGTAACCCCAATATGCCAGTCTTTTAAACATTAACAACCCTGAAATTGAACCTCAAAATAATGACATCATGGCATTTGCTCTACTCAGTCTCCTCCCTTCATCTTCTCACATACCCAGCCAGAAGGGAAGAGACGGTACAGAGGTGTGCTGTGTACCCACTCAGGGCACTCAAGGGAGATCTTTGCAGGTGAGGTCCCAATAATAAAGAGTACATGTATGTAAAACATCAGCAACAGCAGCAGGCAGTGTGGAGTGGAGCAGGAGAGAACCACCTGCATCTTACTGCATAATTCTTATACAGGTTGTTCTCTCATGCTTACATTCTTACATAGTGCTGTAAGCAGCACATGTGTATTTGCCCATGCTAAGTCACGATGCCATAACTCTATTCCACAGTTAGCCTGTGCTAGGGAAGCAGCGTCACATCCTCAGGTGTCCTTAGACACCCCTGAGCTTTGAAGCAGTCTGAGTGGTTTCCTACCTGCTGTGTCCCACCGGCTCAGTTCAAACTTTAGAAACCATGGCACCTCAAGACATTCAGTAGCTGCTTAGAAATCTGAAACCAGGACATAGTGATAACATTGCATGCATGCAGGGTCATCTTGCCTGGGTCTGAGAGCTCTAGGTCCACAGCTATCTCCTGAGATTAGCCTTCAGTTGGGGAGTCTTAACCTCATAGTTTCTTTTTTCTGACTTGGCCATGTTCTAACAGCAGTGCCTGCTGCATGGCTGCTATTTCTAGTTTTATCCCCAGAAATTCTCTAAGATGAACATGCTTGTTGCCATTTTTCAGATTAAAAAACAAATGGGGTTTCAAGATGCTAATTGACTTGACAACAGAGTGAAAGACTTGGAATTCATTGAGACATGTCCAGTGCCCACATGATAGAATTCTGAACCCCTTCCCTTCAGTTTCGTGGCCCTGCCCCCACATATAGATTTCTTTGCTTTGAAGCCTTCCTGGTGTCCTACAGCATGCTACAGCTCCATATTTAAAACTCTTCACATTATTTCAAAGCAAGTCAATAATAGGCCTGACTGTGTTAATGAAACTGGACATGGGAAATCAAATGTCAGGGGAAATAATGATGTTCTCTAAGTCCTTCTAAAAAGAGAAGTATGTTCATGCCCTGCTTGTCGCCACCATTTATATTGACTTATAACTTATTTTTCCTAGAAAGACATGAGAAAAAACCTTAGTTTTACAGAACTGAACTATGGACTATTAATTTGGCAATGAAAATGCAATCAAAGGTTTATAAGGGCTCAGAATGATTTTATCTTGGTCATTATGAATTGCATTTTATTTAATACTATGTCTCTCTTTTCTTACAGACAAATAAGTTTCAAGGACTTAAATAAGGTAAGTAGTTCTTTTTCCCCTGGGAAACAAAAGGGAATTTCTATGCATTAAATGACCACAGTAACCAAAATTCTATTGCTTCAGGTACTTCATTATACCTAATTCCATAGTAGCTATGCTCCTAATGTGTTATCACCCCTATTTCAAAGGTGAGAAAACTAAAGTAAAATAAGTGACAATCCAGGTTATGAGCCAAGACCCTATTTAGAATATTTCCATGCTCACACCATGTTCATTGGTACAGTGGAAAGCATGCCCACTTCCACGGGGAAGATAGTCTCCACACGTGGCACACCTCCAGAACATGGAAGTGAAGTGTGGGGAACTACATTGCACCATGACATTTGTCCTTCACAAGGGAGGCAAGACCACAAAGTAGCAGTGAAATGAGACCCAGTGTCATGTGAACCTGGGTTTTAAATCTGGCCCCAAGGCCCCCTAAGTTTTGTGATTTTTGGCAAGTGTCTCCATCCA
>PVKA01001427.1:0-17500 GCA_004027165.1 Ctenomys sociabilis | reverse complement strand
ACTCATTTAGAGATCTTTGCCCACGCATACAGCCACACTGCATCCTAAATTGTACTTTAATAAAAAGGAGAATTTAATAAGCAAAAAGAATGGATGTCATACAGGATTTCACTGAACAAAATGATAGGAATTCAGCAATGGTTGGTATATTCCATATTGTTGTCTTCAGATTGGTTGTTCAGATTTTATTTCTTCACATCACTTACATTTTCTTCTGTTGATCTACTTCTATATGTATTTTCTGCTTCCTTTTATTGGGATGTAAGTGTCACATCCATCTTCTCTATCCATACTCTGGCAGAGTCCTGGTGCTAGAGGAAGGATTCTATAGAAGGTGAATAAGGATAAAGCCAGTAGTTTTTAAAACTCACTGGTGTAAAATATGCCCTAAAATGTCTTGCAATGCAATATTCTGTATTTCTGAGATGGTAAGAACTCAATGCAATTTTCATAGCTGCAGAGATAACATAACCCCCCAGAAGCTGGGAGGGTTATAGAATATATGATTTATAGTCTTCGCTGACCACCTACAGCCTCTTTCAAAATAACCAGAGATAAATGAGGTGAAATTATCATGGTAGTGGGGCATCTTATCATCCTCAATCATTTTTAGCACTCAACCTGACCAAGTGGTGTCATGCTTTTAGCTACTCATTGCCAGACAAAGCCTGAATCATCTCATATACTGGAAAGCCAGAACCCTCAGAAGACTCCACTTCCCATTACAAGGTAAGGACCAAGAATTTGGTAGGTCCCAGTGCAGGGTCAGGCCCTGCGCTATCTTGAACCATGCGTGCTAGGACTTGAGAACAGAGAATAGCTCTTGCCTTTAATCCTGAAACCTGGCAATCCTGGCAGACATTAGATGCGGTAGCACTGTCCTTGTGGCAATGCACAAGTAATTGATTTAAACTAAGAGAAGCAGGGGGATTTTAAGAACTGGATATAACCTGGATATGATTTACTGGAATAGATGTTAATCTTGGAGGAGCAGTGGGCTGTTTCCTACTCTCTGCAGCTGATGCCTCCACATTGAAAACGCAGAGTCACTTTTGAACATAGATGACCAGCCATGGAAAATGCTATTCTAGGATTGAATAATTGCCTGATCAGGTTATTGTAATAACTGCCAACCCAAAACAGAGGTTATCAGATGTTTCACTGACTCCAAGTAGAGGCTTGCCTCACAGAATCCAGGAGCTCCTGGTGAGCTCTGTGAGACCCTCCTGATTTGACTCTGACTAGTAGCAGTGACCTGAGGCTCATGCTGACCCCAGCCAGCTCCCACACTCCGCTCACTGCAAGGCACTGCACAGCCCACTCCCCTGCCTGGAACTCTCCCTCCGTGCTCTTCGTCCATGACATGGTAGCCTAAAGCTTCACTCCAGCCAGGAGACAATTCTTACTCATTTCCTAGTTGGAGAAAATGAGGCCTAGAGACACCGAGTCCTTTACATGTGAAGCTGAATCTAGCTCCAAATCCCAAGTACTCTCCAGTAGCCAGTGTCACCGCTAATGACTTGATTCTAACAGTGCTCTCTGTGAACCAGGACTGTCTGGTGCCTGATGTCACAAGTGAACAGCATGACATGGACAGCATTACATCTTACACAGGAAGCTCAACCTGATCCATGTAGCCAGAGCCCAGTCAGGGTCATAGCTCTTGTTGCTGTTCCCAGGTCCCATGCACTAGTGACAGTGACTTACTCTGTCCCCTTCTCCTCCTTCATTTGCTTCCATGTCCTATCTTGCACCTTCACTAAGTTTGCTATCACCCTTCAGCTGGTAGATATTAGAACTATTGCTTTATAAGAATCTTAGGCTGTTGAAGTTCCAATCTGATAGTTTTCCACCATAGAGTATGCTTTCTTGGCTGAACCTAGTGACAAAGGTCAATAATCCCAGCACTTTAGGAGGCTGAGGCAGGAGGATTACAGATGAGAGCCCATCCTGGAAAATTTAGCTATGTGGTAAGGCTCTGTCTTACAGGAAAAAAAATAAAAATTAAAAAAAGATGACAAATGTAGCTAAGGACAAAGGCCCTGAGTTCAATCTCCAGTAGTAGAAAAAATATTGTTGGTATAATTTTTCAAGGAAAAAAAATCATCATATGATAGTAAGAGATAATGAACACTTTAGATTTATGAGTATAGTCATTTTTTGAAGTGGTTTGGGTTCATCTTATTTGCTTAATTTATTGAATGAAGTTAACTGACTAGTTCCTCACTTAAGACACTGCTTCCTCTGAGTCCCCTTCTCAGACTCCTTTCCCAAACTCACCCTTGACGGGGTGCTCCTCACAGGCCATCCAAGGTCCTTGTCCCCCATTCCTCTCAGCATTACAGGTCAACGCTGTGTTCCCAGTGTCCAAATCTCCATCTTCTGCCCAGTCTACCATTCTTGGCTCCAGATCACGACTTCCAGTTAAAAAAGGGCAGCTGCGTGGAGGGATCACAGACACTACAGACGGGACATTGAAAAGCAGATCAACAATATCCTCTTGCAAGCATTCGCACTTCAGTAAATGGAAGCACTTCCCACCCAACCCACTACCAGCTTCCTAAGTTATACTTCCAAACAAGACTGGAGTCTATGAACTTTACCTTTCTCCACTTTGTGAAGTAGACCAGTACCATCATGCTTGCCCTGACTACTGCTCTAGCCAAATGATACTGACACTCTCTAAGCTCTGCATCCCCCACATATGGACCTACTTCCGGGACTCTAACCCAATGAGTCACACTTTCTCTCCTCTGGTCCATGCACCCAGTGGTCTCTCTGCCCAGAACACATTCTCTATTCTTAGCATCCTTCAGGACTCAGGTCAGGGCTCATCTCAGTTAGAATTTCACCCTTTGCTGAGAACCAGAGCAATTCCATTTTCAGTAACCTTTCTCTGCCACAGGAACTGGGGCTGTGTGCACCTTTACTATAGAGTTCAATGAGTGTGCTACTGTGATGAAATAATTTGTCTTCTCTGCATAAAATACACTCCACTAGGGCAAGGACTATGCCTTATTTATTCCACCTTCCATAAACATACAATGCAGTGTGTGTTTGTTAAATGTAAGGATCATCATTTGGACCTTAGTTTTAGTTTGGGGACTTTTTTGTTTCTGCATTTATAAACAGAGCTCTAAAATATCTTGAGGATATTCTGCATCATTCACTGTTTCCCAAAGATCCTGAAAATTAAAACAGAGAAACTTTACTGCTCATAAATTGTCACAGGCAAAATTCCACTATTTTCTAACCTAAGGATTATGTTTTTATAGTCAAGGGCCTGACGTCAGAAGTCTGTACAGTGCTGGCAACAGAGTGTGGCAGGCAGAGCACCTGCTGGCATTTTGACCTGCAAGGACCTAAGCTTCCAAAGGGAGAACAAAATGAGACATATATGCAGCTGATTTCCCTGGTGCTAGAAAAGATGTAGTTTCATTTAATTAACCCAGAGACTTTTGCCAATAGCATAGACCTTGGGATGGAATGTGGCAATTAGATTTAACCTTGTCAGCATCTGGAGCTTGTATTGACAGTGCAGACCACAGTGCAAAATGAACCAGAAAATTAGAGCTGGGTGGGAAATGAGGCTATCGATGAACAATGTTGGTAACACTGCTCTTATGTTTGGAAATGCATATTGCTGTTTTCATTAGTTTATGGCTTTATATACCTCTTGTCATGTATGGAATTCCTTATGGTTGTCCATACCATTTTCTCACTCCGCTCACATTTCAAGAAGTAATAAAATCGTAAACTCTTGTTTCTAGCTGCAGCTGATTGTCAATTACTAAACAAATACAATAGAGTACACATCTGACCAAATACCAGTTTCTGTGACTGTAACTATAAGGCAATGCTCAGCCCTTGGCTTTAAATAGTAGACTATGAAATGTGCCAGCTAACATGGGAAGCACTGAGGCTGACCAACTTATTCCATGTCTAATATTTGCCACTATTGAAAAAAGAGAGCCATGCCCTCACTGCCTTGAAAAACCAACAATCCTTCTAGCACATTCTACAGTAACATGAAACGCTTTATAACTGTAACATCAGAGCCTAACCATAGACCTGCCCTTATCTGGAATTGGAACCAACATGGAAAATTCTAGCCCCCTACTGACTCTACCGTTTCCTCTAGCTCTTCCTCCCTGCTGAGAAGCCACAACCTGCAAGACAGAGGTAAGGCCACTTGAGTGAGAATTACAAAGTTCACAGGTAAGCAGTTAACACGCCATGATATTCCTGCTTGGTGGCTCATCTTTGTGCGCCTCCAAGTCACAGAGCTGATGTGTGCAGGTGTGATTAGCTTATTTTAGTCAGCTGATAGCCTTCCATTGGGTGGATTTGACACGATTTTAACACATGGCTCCATCTAGTCACAGATTTCAAGTGATGTTGTGACAATTATCCTCCCATGTCTTCCCATGACATGAGATATCTTCCCAGGTGTAAAGAGGGTCACATCTCTCTCTAAAACTAAATTTTGTAGGGATTGTTTTGGCTACATGTCTCTTCAGTTGCCTCAGATGCACTTTCCAAAGTAGCTCTGTCAACTAGTCACCCCCAGTTTATGACTAATTCCACCCTCTGCTCTTTTTCATCTCCAACAGTTGTTATGGAAAACCTTTAATGTTTCCAAGTCCATTGGGTACAATACAGGTTTATCTCATCTCAAGAAAAAAAAGAAAAAAAACTGTGAAATGAAAAAAATATAACTGACCTCTCTCGCCAATTACTTGTAAAGACAAAATCCAGGATACTAATCTATGTAGAGTGCTGTGGTCTGGATAGGAAATGGCCCCCAGGGGTCACCTGTTGAAATTTGGTCCCCTATGCAACACTGTTTAGAAAGGGGCCTTGGAGGGAAGCAACTGGATCATGAGCACATTAGCTTTATCCAGGCATTAATTCATTCATTGATTCATAATTTGATAGCATCAGTGGGAGGTGATGGGAACTCTAGGAGGGGTGCCTTGAGGGGAGAAAGGAGGCCACAGGGCAAGTCCTGGGAAGGCACCTTTTGTCTCAGCCCTTCCCCACTCTTTTGCCCTGTGCACTGCCCAGCAGCTGGAGCAGCTGCGGCCTAATCATGTACACTCCACCCCAGGATGATCAGCTTCGCCTCAGGCCCACAGCTACAGGTCAGGCAAAACTGATCTGAAACCTCCAAAATTGGGAGACAAAACAAGTCTTTCATCTTTTTAAGTTAATTTTCTCAGGTCTTTGGTCACGCAAAGCAGACTGCTATTAAGGCAGCATAAAAGTAGTGTCCTATGAATACTGGTGGTGGGTTTTGACATTACTAGCATTATTTTGCCCAAACTAAATCCACTATTCTATACTCCACTCTCTATTCTATATATTCTATGTTCAGGTCTAGCCTTATAGTCTGTCTGCTGATCCAAAAAGGAGAATTTAGACCTGAAGGAGGCAGACACCATGGCCTATGGTAGAGAGGGTGTGGACCTCTGTTAATTTTAGTCCCAGTTCTGCCTCTGTCCCTATCATACAATCACCAAGGCAAGTTCATTATTAAGCTTCATAGTCCCTCATCCATAAAATTCAAACAATAATTAATTATAGATTAATAACCATAGAGGAACTCACTTGACATGTAGTAGCAAGGGATAGCTTTTAGTTTTTGTTTTTTTTTCTACTGGGAATTGAAACTGTGACTTTTACACTAAGACATACACTTGTTCTTTTAAGTTTTTTTGTTTCTTTGAGATAGAGCTTCACTAAGCAACCAAGTTGCCCATGGTGTTGGCATTGCGGACCTGTATCACCATGCCTACCCATGGGTACATCTTAGTGTCTTTCTTTTCTGAAATGCCTGTCCTCCTGCATGCCCAGTTGACCTTAGTGGATTTCCAAGTTTTCTCACTCCAAATCTTCCACAAAGTATTTGGGACTTACAATTTTGTAGCCTAGATCATAGGTGATAAGCTCATTTCTCTTAATGCACAGAATGTAAATAGGAGTTGATTCCTAAAACAGTGAACAAAGAGAACTGTGATTAATCCAGGGAACTCCAAAGCTAGAAGTAGTGCTAAGACTCATATCTGGGTTATGAACATGAAAGACAGAGAATCCAGTTACCAAACACAAAGGGCATTACTTGGCGGTGGCACTGAAAAATACATTGAAAGAACAAGGAAGTAGATACCTTAAAAAAGAATCCAGAGTGTTAACTTGTAAGATTAAAATCATTCACAAATGCAAAGTAAAGCCCAATGAAGAAAGAAGAGGTGGGGAAGGGAATGGCCTTCCCAATACAAGTCCAATCAACACCCTAGGGATGCATGTAGATTTTTGTAGTAGAGTTTTTTAGACTGTCTTGCACTCCTCTGAAAGGAAGCAAGTTTCCTTCCAAAAGCCCAGAATGGACAGGGCAAATGTCTTGGTCTATTATTTCCTCTTTTAATGAAAAGACATCTACTCAGCACATAGTTTATAATCAAAATGTGCCTTGACTCTAAGTGCATACGTATACTTACAAAGACAGTCCCACCCCCTCTTAACCAGTTCGTATGCACCTGCAATGCCCTCCATCAGCTTACTACTGACTAAAAACACTTCTCCAGATTACTGCGCTGGCAATACTAGCCATGCAGAAAGTTTCTCTCAGTCTCTGCATGCAAAAAGACCTATTCCACTGGGGATCCAAAAAGCCTCTTGGCTTTTATTTGAATGCCTCAAAGGTAGGCATTCATGCAGAACTCTGAAACTTACACCCTTGAAAGTATAGCTATTATTATCTTTATCTTAGAAAAAAATTGGGAAAATTTGGCTAGATATAGTTGCACTCATCAATCCCAACTCTGGAAAGCTGAGGCAAGAGAAATGCAGGTTGAAAATCAGTGTTGAAATAAGAAAAACCCTAGTGCAGAAAAACAACAAAAAAGTTGTTGTTTACTCTTATAAAGTTTAGTTATTTTTACATTGTCAGTCACTGATAAACACAGTTGTTTCACTTCTCTGAGAAATGAGTTCAAGCTAAACCATGACAAGTACAAGAAAATGAATCTCAAAACAAATAAAACACTGACCTATCAAAAGAGGGTCAAAAGCCAGGCATGGTGGTGCATGCTTGTAATCCCAGCACTCGGGAGGCTGAGGCAGGAGGATTGTTGTGAGTTCGAGACCAGCCTGAGCAACAAAGTGAGCTTAAGGCCAGCTTGAACTGCATAGTGAGACAAAATGTTCATTCTACTCCATAATAATAACAATATCATTCTTCAATTTGCCTCATGTCTTCAGAGGGTTCCACGCATGGTTGGGTGGCTTTAAGAAAGAAATGGCTTGGTGGATGGATGTGGGAGAGCAGATTTGCTTACTTAGTGGCACCTAGGACGTAGAGAGAGAAGGAGGAAGCCATGAGGGGAGACCTGCTCTCCAAAGGCAGGTCACGAGGTACTCATCTCTTCCAACCAAGCCCTGCCTCAGAGTAGCTCACTGGTGAATATAAACTCACAATCCAATCACTTTGCAAGAGCCCCACCTCCCTACCATGAGATTTCTGGGATACATTCTATATTTAAATTGTAAAGTTAGCAACACACACAACTGGCACATATGAAATGATCAGAGACAGGGTCTGTGCTAAGCAATAGCTATGTAAGAATTTTAAAATATTAGTAATTATTGTCAGTGTGATTTTACAACCTGTGATTTTTATTATTCCTTTTCCTGTTCTCTCATGATATTGATCATCTAACCACAATGCTTTTCCATGTAGTTGTCAGTGTCTTCATGGCTGTACCATTTTCCAAGTAGAAGAAGAATCACACTTCACAGGATTATAAGACTCAAATGCATGTTTAATGTATAAAGAACACTCTACATTTTAAGTTCCTCCATTATTTTGGAATGAAATAAATTAATTGATTCTAGTGGAACACATGCTTAGAATTTCATTCATTCATTCAACAATGATTCAACCAGGGTTTTGTAAGAATATTGTGTGACCATTGCTTTTTATTTTGTTTTGCTTAACTCATTTTCTGAGCAGACCACAAATGCACAACTGTTTCCAAAAGTTCTTTTTAAAGTAGAACTTCTTTAATATTCTAGCGAGGCACAGAGGATTGAGAAATGATAGATCCATTGCCAAAATATCATAAAAAGTTTATGATCCCTAAACATTGTTATGAATGGAGCACAAGTGAAGGGACAGGAAATGCTGGTGGTGACAGCTTTCCTCTCTCAAGAAAGTTCTCATTGCTTCAACCCATGCTGATAAGATAGTTCTGGCCTCTTATCTACCAGCTCACTGCAATTTAAAATGAAGTTTTAATGTCTATTTCAAGTTAATGTATCTCAGTTACTTCTCTCTTACTAGGATAACCTAGTTTCTAGTTCTCCCTCTTCTTACTTGTGATTTCTCTGTGCCTTTCATATATATATTACAACCCTGGAACTTTTAAACCAACCTACATCTGATTTTAAATGCTAAGTTTGTACTTTTGGTATTTATTGTGATTACCAACATTTCATTACATTGAAGTTACTCTGTTCCTCCCATTTAACCTACTTTTCATTAACTTATTATTTTTTCCTGTAATATACTAGATTCATCTCCACATTCCTCAGCATTCCTTTTTTTGAAAGAAATACATTCCAAAATTATTCTTCTCTTTGTACATTTAACATTTGAAGTAAAAATACACT
This sequence comes from Ctenomys sociabilis, assembly GCA_004027165.1. Lineage (NCBI taxonomy): Eukaryota > Metazoa > Chordata > Mammalia > Rodentia > Ctenomyidae > Ctenomys > Ctenomys sociabilis. The sequence continues at coordinate 8,827 of PVKA01001427.1, read as the reverse complement.
TGAATTTTAAAAACCTGAAGTTCATATCTTTTTCCTAAATGATATAGAAACGTAAATGCTTTGAGGATATGGACTCTAACCATTTGAAAGTTAAAGTTATAGAAGTTTAGAAGGAGGTATGTCTTTAGTTTTGGTACTATTTTCAAGATCATAAATTGATAAGTGGAATTTAATACTAAAATACATGCAATTAAACTTTAAGTGATTGATTTTGTGCAACAATTATTTTGAGATAGATGAGTAGCCTCTATTAGGTCAACCTTAAAAGCCACAATCACTGATACCATCAAAATAGAAATTTCAAGTTTTAGCAGCCTTATCTTAGTGCGGGGGGTGAGGATGGCCTGCCCATCCTCATCCTACCCAATGAGACAATGGTTTATTTATACAGAAAATCTCACAAGAATGGTACCAATAACCTCAGACCTCCATTTATCCCATAGTGAAGTACGGCCAGGCCATCGTGGCTTTGATCTTTTATTAGAAGGGCCTCTGGCTCATCTAAAGTTGTACTGTGTTTGTGTCTTCTGCATGATTCCCTCGAGGGCCTAGCCTTGCCTGATTGCCTATACGTAATATAGCCATCTGGAAGAGGCTTCCCTAACTGTGGGTACTGCTATTTGTTTCTCCATAAAATTAATAAAAGTCAGTGTTCTCCTGAGAGCTACTGCAGGGGGCCTTGGCTAGAGGTCATGCTGCAGTTGAGCACTTATCAACTCCCTTTACAAGGTTGGTCTAGTGGATCCCGGTAAAAGACTTTGGCACATTTGACCTTGGTTCCATCTGCATGGCTACTTGGAGTTTGGCAGCCTCTAGGCAAGAACAAACACATTTTCTTAAAATAAAATAAAATAGAAATTTCAAGTGATCAGGAGTACTGTTTGTTCTTCTCAGTAATCTTGGAAAGAAATTTGGCTCTTCAGTGTCAAGAAACAGAATAAATACCAACAAACACTGAATATTATGGTAGCTGGCTTGTACAGTTTGCTCTTTTATTTAATATTTATTCCATCCCAAAACTGTATTGGGTCCAAAGTTTTTATTAAGCTGTTAACCAGGACTATAACTTCAGTTGTATTTTTCAAACTGCTTATAATTCTATCACAAAACTGAGCACCTCTTTTCCATTTTATGTAATTTTTGTCGAGTATTTTACTTACATAGGATTTTTATACTATCAAGTTTTTATTATTTTTAGCAGTTATTTCTACATAAACTACTAACATGCTTACAAATATCTTTGGCATCTCTACTGATATCTCACTATCTTTTATAATCCAGTTTCACTGAATTTACATTTTATTTGTTTTTACTGGGAGGACATACAATGTACTTTATTTATTTATATATTTATTTATGAATTTACTTATGTGATACTGGGGACTGAACCCAGAGAGCACTAAGCTTAAGCCCCCCAGCCTTTTGTTTGGGGTGTGTTTGTATGTGTGTGTGTGTGTGTTTATTTAGAGGCAGGATCTTGCCAAGTTGCCAAAGCAGGTTTCAATCTTAAGATCCTTCTCCTTCACCTTCCAAGTAGCTGGATCACAGACATTTGTTATGAGGCCCTGCAAGAAGGATTTCCCTTTGATTGGAGTATATGTGGATATAACATACAAAACTTTGATAAGAGGTAGTGTCTTAAGCTTAGGTGCCTAATGAGATTAAAACCCTACCCGTGAGTTCCTAGTTTTCTATGACTGTAATGTTCACAGGCCTATTTTGCATTTGAAATCATCTTTTCTCAGGGTGATTTTGAAGCATCATGCAGTAATCATGTAGAAATAATGGTTCACAGAAAAATCCATCTTCAGTGTTAACATATAAGTGTCAGATGGATTCCCATTGCTTCAGTAAATACATGAAATCACTTAAAAGGAAAAAGAGGTTTTGTTTCAGCTCCCATCTTAATGGTCTTAGTTCATGGCCACGTGACCCCATCACTGGGGGCTGTGGGAAACACAAACTCACGGCAGCAGGGCAGTCTGAAATCAGAGAGGAGATGGTACCTGGGTGTTGACAGACTCTCCAAGGTGTTCCCCTCCTAAGCTGACTTCTTAAATTTCTTCCATCTCCCAACAGTGCCATTAGCTATGATCAAGTTGGCACCCTGTGAGCTATTGGGAGACGTGTGGATCCAACCCCTGAAAATATGCTATTAGATGATATTTTTTAAATTACATTTGCAAATACCACCAATTTCATCAGAAAGTCATTGCTGGAACCCTGTTGTGTTTCAAAGGTAGCAGCAGGCTTCCCAAGTTCCACTTTGTACTTGAAAAGTCTCAGTGTGTGATTGGCAACAAAGACGGCCCTGGCTTCCAATGGAGTGTCTCACTTACCATCTTCATTTTGAATGAGATATCTTTATCTTCCAAATATCCAAGCCTGAACAGTTGCACTTACTGTGCCTTCCAGTTTTTAAAAGGAGTGGAGAGAGGCATGCTGAGAGAATGTCACAGTCATGCTTAAGTGTGCTTCTGTTTCCAGATTATAAAGGCAGGGCACATTCCTGCTGTCCTCGGAGGTGCCAGTTTCCAACCAGCTGTGGCCCTGGTGAAAGCTTACTACCCACAAACTCCAACTGGAGAAATCCTCTTCCCCTGAGATCTGCTGCAAAGGTAAGGCAGACACGGCTCTTCCAAGCCCCTCTTGTATGTGCTTAGAATCCCAGGAACACTTCATTGCAATTATGATTGATGTTAAATTTTTCCCCTCCAGCAGTTGTCATTGGGTTGCAACATTGCTAAAAGAAATCAAGAGACCAAATACCTGATGTCATGCCCCCCCTTTTGTTAACTGTGTGGCAGAATTTGACTTTCTAAGCCTCCAGGGTCATTGTAGAACTGGGACCAACAATGCCTGTCATCCCTATTGCACAGATAGGGTGGAGGGACAGTTTGGGATACTGAGTAAAGGGCTACCTATTTGGCATGAGGGTCCTGTGAACTCAGAGAAGGAACTGCAGGCCCAGAGTACATCCCTCTATTGCCCTTCCTGCTCCCTGTTATGATGCATTTTATAACCAAAGTAATTTAAAACTGATCATCATCAATATAAATAAGATAGTAAGGCATTCAGTGAAAGCCAGCTCTACAGATTGTTGCGCAGATTTCAGCTGTGTCACCCACAGCTCCAGGAGAGTAGCAGGAAGACATTGTGAGTGCATGAATCTCCTTCCTGCTGTTTGTATAATGACCAAGGCAGTGCAGGATCCACAAATGATGTTCCTCCATCTCCACCAGATTTGACAGGTGCAGCTACAGGAAGCATTGATAGACAGGGGGCTTGGTGTTTGTCCTACGGTGGCCAGGAGGGGCCCTCCTGAATTGATGGAGCAGCCCCTGGTTCCTCCCCACACAGTTGCTCTCAGAATACCCAGCCACTGTCACTTTTTCTGGGTTCATCTTTTCCTAGCATCAGCAGGCATCTCCAGGTTCAAGAACAAAACTTCATGAGACACGCATCATAAATGTCCATGAGTAATGGGCACTGATGGCAAAAAAAAAAGTAAAATTTGAATTAATTAGTGCATAATCTGTATCTCCCATTGATATTAAAATACTTTTCATGGAACCTGTGCCATAGGATATTCAGAACAATGAATGGTATGTTGGAGAATGCAGTCGCCAGGCAGTTGAAGACATGTTGATGCAAGAGAGCAAGGTAATGGCTTCAGGGGCACTGCAGTGCTTCTGCGGTGAGGTGCTTCACTCATCAGTCACAAATGTAAGCAGCAGCATGCTCTGGCACAGTGCTGCCTGCATCACCTTGGACTTCCGCAGTCGTGCAGGGAAACTGAAGGGCTCAAGATGCAGCTCAGTGGTCAAGTGCTTGCTGAGTATGAGCAAAGCCCTGGGCTTGATTCCCAATTCTACAAAAATAAAAGAAGGGGGAGGTACTATTTAGAAATGGAAAGTTTCAGATCTAAAACTTGATTTCAGCATTTATGACCTGTGTGATTTTTTTTCTAGTTCATAAATAATTTTGCCTATATATTTCTTTATTCAGTGTAACAGCTGGGACATGAGGGTCACAATATAGGGTGCCTTCCTCTGTCTTCACATTTTATCTTCTTAGAAGAAGTCCTTCAAAGGTGCAAGTGGGTCTTTGTCTGTTTTTTGTTTGTTTGTTTGGGGTGTGTGTGTGTGTGTGTGTGTGTGTCTTTTTGAGACAGGGTCTCACTACGCAGTTCAGGCTGGCCTTGAGCTCACTTTGTAGCCCAGACTGATCTTGAACTCACAATCATCCTCCTCCTCCTCCCTCAGCCTCCTGAGTGCTGGGATCACAGGCACCACCACACTGGGCTGGGTCTTTGTCTTACTTCTTAGGAAATGAACAGGGATCTTAAGGGCCGCAGTAGTCAAGGCATAGCAGGTCATGCTGCAATAACAAACAACCGTGAGGTCTCAGTCTTTTGGAATAACTGACAATAAATGTCATTGCTTGCTTGCAATCCATGTGGAGACACTTCTTTTCTGGTTAATCCAGGCTTCTGGGGGGATTAGTGAATTTCTAACTTCTTCACACACACACACACACACACACTTCTAACATCTTCACACACAGGGTCTTCACACATCCACCCAGAAGTAATGTGCTTTGCCTCTGCTCGTGCATACGTCATTGTCCCAACTCATTTAACTAAACACAACCTTAAAGGGGATGGGTAGGCACAAACTTGTGATGTAGCTAAAGGGAGAGGAGAACAAGAATACTTATAATCAGGCTGAGTGACATCAGAGCCATCATCACAAAACAAATGATTATTAAGTGACTACTATGTGCTGAGAAACACACTAGGCTACTTAGAAGTGACAGAAAGTTTCTCAAGACTAATTCAGTGCCAAAGTTTCTCCATAGCCAACCAATAGTCAGAAAAGACAAAACTGATTGATTTAGTTAATTACTCACTAGCTACCATGCCTCCAATTATGTTTAATAAATGGGTTTGCAGAATTGATACTGTAAAAATGAGTCATATGTAAGTTATGTAATTCTGTGGTAAACAGAATCCTGACCTCCCCTACCCAAAGGTGCCCATGTCCTAATCCCTAGAGACTGTGACTCTGTTACCTTAGGTTACTGATAGATGTGATTCAGTGGAGCATCTGGACATGGATGGTCATCCTCGGCTGTCTGGATAGGTCTGATGTGATCATAGTGGTCCTCATAGGAGGAAAGCAAGGAGTCAAAGTGAGAAAAGAGATCTGATAGTAGGAGTGGATGGGGAACTGTGGATCAGGAGTTCTGGTGGCCCCAAGCAACCAGAAAAGCCATAGAAACAGATTTTTCCCATTAAAGGTCCTAGGTGCAGTAAGATCTATGTTAGATTTCTGACTCCCACAACTGAAAAGATAAATTTATTGTTTTGATCAGTTACTTCCAAGTAATCTGTTACATCAGTGATGGAAAACCAACATGGTTATCAGCAAAAGATCTTAAACATGTTAAGAACAGAGGGAATCATTCCACTTCCTGGTGAAGAGGCCGATGCTAAGCCAAGGTCTCATCACAAAGTGGACAAAGTGCCAGAAAGTATGCTCAAAATTAGCTGCCTTTTTGTGAAATCTTAGCTTCCACTGGTAGCCGCGACCATTCAACACAGCCACATGGTGAGCTGTGGGTGGTGGGTGAAGCTGCACCCCCGGGGCCTCCTCTCTCAGTGCAAGAACCTGTGGGGTGGAATGGCAGGAGCAGTGCATCTGAGGGTCCCTTTCCCATCACAAGAGCTTCTCTGGGGGAGCAGCACCCAGGAACACACATGTGGACCATGCTAGCAGGGCACCACACACACACACACATGGACACACACCACCTGGTGTCCCCTGAGTGACACCCAAGTGTCCCACGAATGCTCCATTCCCTCCCCTTGTGCCACTTCTTCCCAGAAGCACTAAGAAGACAATCTCAGCTGAATGACTTCATATTTTCCTTTCTACAACTTCCTTTTCTCTTTCTCTCGGTTTGTCAAGATATATTCCCCATTTATGAAAGATATCTTCATTTAAATTGTAAGATTGCTCAACTTTATTTTGACAAATTCATTGCAGACTTGAAAATGATCAAATCAACACTTGGCTGTGAGTCTTGGCCTTCCCTCCCTGCCTGAGCTTTGGTAGTATCGGTGCTGTGGCTGAATATCTCAGGAAGAATCCAATTCCAGAAAAGCTCCCAGTCCTGCTTTATAGACTTGTAGGCAGCTGGGTTTAATGAATAAGAAATTGGGGTGACTTTAAATATTCCATGCACTAACTGTGAGGTTTAGAGGGCTTCTCAGTTCTTAGTCCCTAATTCCTTCATCTATGTGATGAGGATAAAATATTCACTCAGAGTTTATGTAAAGATCAAGTGAAACTATGTGAACAGCCTAGCACTTCAGGGTAACTGACAATAAATCTCAGCTTCTCACAGGGTCCTAACAGCTAAAGAGTATAGTGGTATCAGTTATAAGATCATTTGGTGTATTTACATTAATACATAGCATTATTACCATTGTGATGTATATAATTATCTGTATCCACAAATATCAATAATTATATAGATAGTATATATAAAACTATAAATATGAATTATAAGTCATATAATTTTATATACATGACAAATAACCCTACAAATATAATTGTAGATAATAACTCCTAGTGAAATGGTACATGCTTCTAATCCTAGCACTAGAGAGAGGCAGGAGGACTATGGGTTCAAGTCTTACCTGGACTATACAAGGAGACTGTTTCTTAAAGAAATAAACAAATATATACATATACATACATATTACACATAACTCATGCCTGCATATATATCTATTATATATAATGAATGTAGAGAATGATACAACTTCCTTTAGATGTAAGCCATTGTTCAGCATCTGCATAGGCCATTTATAGCCACCTGTTCAGTGGCCCACACAATTACAGTCAAGTTTCTCCATATTTTTCAGCATGGCAGCAACACAATGTGACTATAAAGCTCAGCCCTCCATGCCAGGTCCTGGAGGACCAAACCACTCTCCACCTTTCACCCTAGAGATCTAAGTCCACTCTCAGCCCCCCTCAGACCTACTCATTTTCCTCTGCAAACCTTTGCTCAACAGGCTTCCTTCTGGGGTGCTGGTGCTCCCTGTTGGCCTCATTGTTCTGACACCCCAGGCCTCAGTCTTGTCTCCTCCCCCTTCCCCTGCTTTTGACTCTGCCTTGCCTCTGCCTTGCCCCAGGGTACTCCCTCCTGGTAGGGTGTCCTCTCCTGTGGATCAGTCTGTGAAATGCCCCTGCTTCTTTGGAAAGCCTGATCCTGTGCTGTTTCCCCACACTGAGGCCTGGTTGATTGGCTCTGTCCACTGCCTGCTGTGGCTGCTCTCATACTATCCAGACCCAGCCCCAGCAGGAAAGAAAATGTGTGAGCTCTGACAGCTTCCAGGGAGACAGCAGGGTGGGGAGGGGAGACAGCTGCTACCCAGATACCAAGACCAAGAGCCCTACACAATGGTGCCTTGGGGAAATTATGGGTTGGCAGAAGCCAGGGCCCAGGAGCCAGGGACCAGGGACCAGGGGCCAGCCAAACATGAGACAGGCTGGTACATTTGACCTGAACACCTGCAAAGGCTGTGGGTGCCACACCAAGCCAGTAGAGGATAAGGGGAGATTTGAAAGAGGAGTGCGCTGTGACTGCTTGGCACGCTGCTCAGAAAGGGGTGGGCACCTTGCTCATGCGAATGAGCAATGGACACTTACTGAACTAAATTCAGTCAACAATTGGTCAGCACAAAACAGATGTGGGCATCACTGCTGTCTCCTGTGGAGGATGATCATTCCTCTTCTTTGCTTCAGGATGGTGCTTTCTTGGTCCGCGACTGTTCCACCAAGTCCACTGCAGAGCCATATGTCTTGATGGTGTTTTATGGGAATAAAGTGTACAATGTGAAGATCCGCTTCCTGGAGAGCACCCAGAAGTTCGCACTGGGGACAGGACTCAGAGGAAATGAGGTAGGTGTGACCTCACTGCTACCCTTGCTGGGACACAAGCAAGAAGCAAAGATGGCATTTAGGGGATGGTGGAGTCACAGCAAGCAAAAGCCAGAAGGAGAGGTACTACATGGGAAGAGGGAGATGCAGTCCGACCCTTCCACCTTTCTCCCCAGCACCCATGCCTACACCTGTGCTTAGGCCAGGCCAGTGCCCATCTGTACTTCCATCACGCTTTGGCTACTACTGAAAACTGTTGCTGCAAAAGCATCTGCATCCTGCCTCCCTGGAGCCATCCTCAGAAAGTGGCCTAATGGTTCCGCCTATATCCACCCCGTGCAGGACTTCCACTGTGGTCATTCCAATCTGTTATCATGAATTCCCCATAATAGCACAACCCTGCCATGAGCACCAGCAAGTCAGCAACCTTTGGCACCATTATGAGGGTACCCGCCCTCTGTGCAGGTCTGCTGATGAGTAGACAGGTGAGAGAATGAGTCATTATACCTTTGTTGATAGCTATAAGTAAACTGGTGAGGAAGGAAATGTTTCCACAGAAAATGCCTGCATTGCCTTGTTTTAATCCTCAGGGCCTCGTTGATACAGTGATCATTTGTGTCTTAGACGTAGGGAAATTAAGACAGAGAAAGTTAAATAAATGACCAAATTCACACAGGCAGTGAGTGGGAGGGGAAGTAAAGGCTGTTCTTTCATGTTTTGCTGAAAAGAGAAGAAAATAGAGGCAGGAAAGCAGGAAGGGGAAGGACAGAGAAGGAAGGGAGGGAGGGAGGGAAGGAGGGAGGGAAGTTAGCTCTTCTAAGTCATCGCTTAAGATGACTTAGGATGTGAGGTCAGGCACACTGCATAACTTC